>JAYESA010000006.1:25323547-25613547 GCA_036927795.1 Iris macrosiphon | reverse complement strand
TATAGTTATTATTCTTGTACACACTTATATACCAGTTTATTGTTCTTGCGTGTACTTGTATTTCTATTTCATTGCTAGATGTATATTGATGATGATGTCCCAGTATTTCTTTATTCCAGCATCCCCTTATTCCAGTATTTCTTTTTGCTAGTTATTCATATCTGTCTTGTATTTCTTTACACTGTGTTATAGTTTTTGTCAATATATATGGAACTGCTGTTAGAGGTATATTTTGTTCCAATCCTGACTGGATATTTTTTTCAGACTGTGACATAGAGGACTTGTTTCCAGCATACTTGGAGATATAGATGTTATTGATTACAGGTTAGACTATTATTGTTGTTAGACTTGTTTTGTATTTGATTTATTTTATTTGATATCTCATCGTTCTCTAGTTTATGTGATTGAGTATTCCATATTATTTTATAATATCTGCGTCTCCTTATGGAGTTGGATATTCATGTGAGATTGATTAGATAGTTACATGACCTAGACAGCGTTCTACCGCCGATGCTGCGACGTAGGCTGGACGTGCCCACGCTCTCGTGCCCCTATACCGGGTGCGGGTCGTGATATATATTTTTTGTCTATTATGCATGTTTTACTGTATTCAATTGGCATGCTTCTATGTATCTTATTACGTCCCTCTGAGGACCTGATCCCTTTTCAAGTGTAGACGACCTTGACTATTCGCAGGAGCATGGATCAGGACTTGCTACTTCTCTCTCTTTCGAGGAGGTCTTCCCTTCGAGTCTCATTGTTCATTAGATGTACTTATTTTGTTCGTCTTATATTCTAGTTTGGTAGTGGATTTGTCTCCACCCAACTACTTGTTCTTATCAAGCATTTTATACTTGATTCAGTTATATAGTTGATTGGTTATTTTATTCTGTGGATGAGATCTAGTTATGCCCTGTGACTTATGACATAAATCTATACCACTTGTGAATTGTTATTCATAATACAGCGTACATATGTATTATGTTTTCCATATATTGGAGATGACATATACATACGGCTGGCATGCTTACGTATTCCTAGTCCTACATATTTTGGGGCTGGGGCATGACAAGTTTTTGTGGTGGCCCATGCAGGTCGAGAGCATATTGTCTCGGTTATGTTACTGTACCAAGCAAGCATGCGCATAGGGTTAGAGTATAGGATCTTATCCACTTATTTAATCACCTCCCTTGATTTTATTTCGTATTCTTATTTGATTGCTTGCATTGCATCTTGCTTGATCCTTTCAGAATATCAATCTTATCTTTTCTTTCGTGCTTTATAGGGGTTAGGAAGATAACTTACACTAGGTATATACACTCTATTGTTCAATAACACTATTAGTTAAATTCTTGTAAGTTGGGTAGTATGTCTCATAGCCTAGTATCACATAGCCCTTTTGACCCATTAATGAAGTATAATTGAATGACACTAACTATAGGCTTGCATAAGAAGATAGTATTTATCCAGACTGTAGAACTTAGAGGCCCATACCCCATTTGGTCGACTAGAGACTTAGACAAGAAGTTAGTATGGCAACTCTAGAGGCACAACACCGGTCTTTTTGGTGAACTCAAATTATTTTGTACCTTTCTTCATCATAATCCAGTGTACTTATATTTTCTGGACTACCTCGACTTATGCTGCTATTATAGCCTACTTTTGCAAGCTTATTCCTTTATCGAGCTTGTTCATGAGATATGTGTTATTGGGGATGCCCACTAATACATCATCTAAATCAGAATCAGTGTATTATGGTCTGATCAACCTTAGTGCGCTTGGTTCGCTCTTCGCATAACTACTTTACGTGGATTGAGATATAGTTGACTCAGCTTGTTAGACGAATATACTTGCCCTCTAGACATGTTTGAGCATATCGTATCGGTTACATAACTGTACTAATATGAGCATGTAAATATAAATTTAACAAAATAAGATTTCAATCCTCAACTGCCCTAACAACTCTCTTTTTGAATTCTTTAAATCGCCTTGAACCCCGTACTTGTATTCTATCACCTCCTTCTTGAATTCTTTATTATTGTTTTTCGTCTTCCCCTATTTTGGAAAGACGAACGTTCGTGCTTGGTATAAGTTTGATACACGGAGAGTACTAAATATACCCCATAGGCCAATCATATTACTTTGTGACTATCTTTTGTAATTAAGGACATATCACAATATGATATATTTGGTGTTAAAACTTTTGAGGATGTGTTGATATTTTAACTAGATGGCATACCCACGATGCTAATGGATGACACGAGTAGCAATAGTAGTATTCTCTTTCCTATCACTATCTCGTCCCCTTGGGTTGCTCATCTTCTCTTCCATATCCATTCCTTATCACATGCTTAATTATTCCTATCGTAGTTGCATCTTTTCATGCCATCATGAATTGTTGATTTACTTCAACCTCACCCTTTATTTTGTTAGTAAAAACATAAATGGGTTAGTAATAATTAATAACTAAAAAGATGAGTTCATAATGATAACCCTTATGTATATGCACTATAGCCATATCTGTATTCTCTTATTATTTTTAAACCTTAAGTAGCATCCTTTAGTCTAACATGAATTAGTTGGATTGTTGAAATAGTTCATACTTCTAATAGTTTTATAAAGTTAGTCAAGACCTTAATTGTTGCCCTAAAACTTAGACTAAGCTTAGGAAAGAGTTGAAGGCACTTGTTACGAACTTATGACTATGAAAAATCGTTGGCGAGGTAGCGACAACTGCAGCTAGACCATTATAGTAGAGTAGTCGAATTATTTGCAGACATACTGGCCAGGTGGCGTGGCAGTATTAGACTATGATACTTGACGGTTACAGAAAAAAATCATGGTTATGAGATTTCAGACAAGTATGCCAAATTTTTTTACCCAATGAATAAATTTGTCTTACAACCTAGACAATAGCCTCAAAAGACTTTGACTACTAGTAGAATTCTTGTAAGTTGGGTAGTGTAGATGAGTTAGAGGATAAAAGAATAGTGTATAGACAATAAGGGAGGAAAGTGTTAGGATGGCTAACCAAAACCTTTTAGAAAGCGCCGCAAGCTAGCAATGAAGTGTTAATAGCTATAGTAATTTATTACCAATATGGATTAGTGTTAATTTTGAGGACAAAATTATTATAAGTTGGGTAGAATGTAAGTCCCCTAAAAATTTTAAATTTTATTTAAAGTATTTATATTAAATTATTAAAAAAATTAGAGTATTTTCATAGTTAATTAGAAGATAAAATTTATTGATTAATTTAATTATATAAATGCTCATTTATAATTATTCTATAAAATAATTTTTATTATTTTTGGAGTCTTGTTAAAGGGTGATAGATTTTCTAGAATTTATTTAGTGTGCAAATGTTCTTTTTGAATTTTTATATAATCTCATCTATATATATATAAATATATATATGTGAATAAAAATATAATAGTAATAATAATAATAATAATAATAATAGTAATAATAATAATAATAATAGTTATAGTAATAATAATAATAATAATAAAACAAAAACAAAAAAAAAGAAAAGAAAAAGAAAAAGAAAAAGAAAGGATAATAATAATAATAACTTAAACCCTTGAACCTAAAACCTAATTCCTATTACTAACTAATCGAAAACCTAAATCCTAATCCACCCCCCCCCCCCCCACATCACAGCAAACCCCCTAAGCCCACGACACTAACAGCGCCTCCCCCTCTCCCTTATATATATATATATATATATATATATATATATATATATATATATATATATATATATATATATATATATATATATATATATATATATATGTGTGTGTGTGTGTGTGTGTGTGTGTGTGTGTGTGTGTGTATTACAACCTAACCCTAATACCTTACCCCAGCCCTCCGACCGACCTCAGCCCTCCGCCCCCGATGCCGTGCCGGCGCCGCTGCCCCCGCGCCGACCACCGCCGATCAGCCGCACGTGCACATAGTGCAGCAGCAGCACAGTTTCGCCCCTCTCTTCAAGGTATTATATCTCTCCCATCTCTTATTCTTTTTGCGAGCGGTTTATCCGTGTACGTTTACATCCTAACCCTCTAGGATTACTTTCAAGCGGGACGAATTTTCGTGCCCTGGATTGGTCGAAAAATCGACCGAAAGTTGGCCGAAAACTGACCAAAAATAGTCCTGAATTTCAATCCAAACCTCCATGTTCATGCCTAATTTGTCACCAACCTATTTAATATTTTCAAAATCTAAATGAAAGATTTTCTTCTCAATATAACCGAGAATCTAACTGTTCTTTTAATTTTTATAAGTTTATTTTATTTGTTAAATTATTCAGCCTCCAAAATGACCAAAACTTGATATTTTAAAACTATAATTTTATGATACGGAGTGAGCCCCACCAAACGGGACCGCCTCATCGCATACCAATTGCATTAAAAGGCGCATATGGTATATCTTGACGAGTGGGCTTTTGAGGAAATTGATAAGGATATGTGTGCGCGTCGGAATCAACCTGTATAAGTACAAAATCCCAATATCGCGACTTTTGCAAACTACCACCCTACTTTGTGTACGCTCGTCAAAATATGACAAAACTTGCACCATTGGATTCTTGGTATCACGTTGGTCCTGTGACCCAAGTTTCACGCGATTCTGAGACAGTTGACCAAGCCGTCTATTCGCGGGCCCCACGGTTTGACTTGAAAGGCAAATTTTTGATCGGCTCACCAGAATTCAAAATTGGACATACCTTTGAGTTCATATTGACGTTTAGAATTTGTTTGACCTATAATTTGTCCCATTTAGAGATCTTTACCTATGGCACGTATTTCGGTGCAAAGTAGGCCATATGTGGACCTTACTTTGACTTAAAATTACCGTTTTGCCCTTGTGTCCAAATTGGACGAAAGGGTAGACTTTTCTGACTATCTTGCTTATTCTAGGAATGTTGGTGATATTTATTTCAGCATCCGGATATGTTCATTCTGATGCCATAGTTCTGATCCCTTGTGCTTAACGTCTGGACGCTTACACTTCGCAAGCTTTCTTGCCAGGCAAGTATACCTTGCCAAATTGCTTATAGTACTTTGCATATTTATCATATTTTTATATATTCATTATATATGTATTTTTCAGCCATAATTATATATTATATATGTTGACACACATTTGACACATAGTATCATGGGAGGAGAGGACAATCGGTAGGTGTATGGGCTACCCACTTTAGTAAACCATAGTAACTAGCACGTACTACGGTAGTTGTATCGCGATGGTCGCTACCCTCGCAGTATGTCGCTTCTGGTGTCACGATGGTCTCTACCCTCGCGGTATAACGGCTTCTGATGTACATGGACGTGTGTGTGAGTTATGAGATATCATGTGTAGCATATACCTACCCATACGTCGAAAGGTTGTCCTCATTATGCATTCATATAGATTGTTTAGTACAGCGTACTTATATATTTTATGTCTATTATGCATGTTTTACTGTATTCAATTGGCATGCTTCTATGTATTTTTTTACGTTCCTCTGAAGACCTGGTCCCTTTCTAGGTGTAGACAACCTTGACTATTCGCAGGAGCACGGATCAGGACTTGCTACTTCTCTCTCTTTCGTGGAGGTCTTCCCTTCGAGTCTCATTGTTCATTAGATGTACTTATTTTGTCTGGTAGCTGTTATTATAAGAGAACTCCACCAAATGAAAATGGTCTTCCCAAGACAATCTGAAATATAACATACACGACCTCAACAAATCATCTAGGATCTGAATCGTGTGCTCCGACTGACCGTCTGTCTGTGGATGATAAGAAGTGATAAACTTGAGTCGGGTGCCAAGACTCTCTTGCATGCTTCGCTAAAAATAGGATTTGAATCTTGAGTAACGACCAGACAAAATAATAACCGGTACTCCATGTAACCTTACGATCTGTCATATATACATATCGGCTAGAATCTCTTTGGATAGTCCAACTCTTAACGGCAAAAAATATGCCGATTTGGTGAGTCAATCCATAATAACCCCAACTACATCCTTCCCCTGGGGCTTCTTGGAAATCCTGTAACAAATTCCATAGTGATATGTTCCCACTTTTATTCAGGTATGGGAAGTGGCTGTAACATACCAGCGGTTATCTGATGCTCGGTCTTAACTTGCTGACAGACCAAACATTTTGCACAAACCGTGCAATCTCTCTCTTCATCCCATGCCACTAATAGTACTGCCTCAAATCTCGGTACATTTTTGTACCTCCCGGATGAATAGAGTACATGGAGCTATGTGCTTCAGAGATCAACTCATGTCTCAACTCCCCATTCAGAACATATAGGCGATTTCTACATCTTAACGTCCCGTCCTTATGGATTAGAAGTCCCGTCTACATGCTAACTTTCGTTTTCTCTTTAATTCTCCGGAACCTAGCATCTGTAGATAATGCCGCCATAATCCTCTCCACTAGTGATGACTTAACATCAAGATTCGCCAACTGCCCACTCTGTCTTGGCAAAATAACCTCTATTCTGAGCTCTTGTAGATCCTCTAATAGCAGGGGCTGCATCGTCAAGAAATAAGTTGTGGGCTTCCTGGTGAGTGCATCTGCTACGACGTTCGCCTTTCCCGGATGGTACTGCAAATCTATATCAAAATTGATCATCAACTCTAACCAACGTCTCTGCCTCATATTGACCTCTTTCTGAGTATAGACATACTTCAGACTCTTGTGATCAGTGAAGATTTCTACCTTCTCTCCGTAAAATAGTGCCTCCTTATCTTTAACGCAAATATTACCGCAGCTAGCTTGAGATTGTGCATCGGATAGTTATTCTCATGAACCTTCAGCTATCTCGATGTAAAAGCGATAACTTTTCCATGTTTCATCAAAATACATCCTAGTCCACTGCCTGACGCATCACTATAAATAACGAATCCTCCTGATTCTGAAGGAAGAGTCAAGACCGGTGTTGTCGTCAATCGTCTCTTCAACTCCTCAAAGGACTTTTAGCAATCTTCCGTCCATGCAAACTCATGATCCTTATGCGTCAATTGCGTCATAGGCTCCGCAATCCTTGAGAAGTTCTCCATGAATCTCCGATAGTATCTAGCAAGTCCGAGAAAACTTCTCAGATCCGCAACTGATGTAGGTATGGGCCAAGTTTCTATTGCAGCAACCTTCTCTGGATCAACTGAAAGTCCTTCTCCCGAGATGATATATCCCAGGAATGCACCATATCCAAAGAAAACTCACACTTAATGAGTTTGGCGTACAGCCTCTCATTTCTCAGCATCTCTAGCACAATTCTGAGATGCTCCTCGTGCTCTTCGTGGCCCTTGGAGTATATCAAGATATCATCAATAAAAACAACCACGAACTTGTCCAAGTATTGATGAAAGACGATGTTCATCAAACTCATGAACATAGCTGGCACGTTGGTTAAACCAAACGACATAACTAAGAACTCATAGTGTCCATACTTGGTCCTGAAGGCTATCTTCGGTATATCCTCTTTCCGCAGTCTAATCTGATGATAACCGGATCTAAGATCGATCTATAAGAATATACTAGCACCACTCAACAGATCGAATAGATCATCAATGTGTGGCAAAGGATACCGGTTCTTGATGGTTACAGCGTTCAGTGTCCTGTAGTCAATACACAGGCGTACCATTCGATTCTTCTTCGGCACAAATAGTATGGGTGCTCCTATGGTGAAACACTGGGCCAAATAAAACTCTTCTCCAGAAGATCATCAACTTGCTTCTTCAATTCCACCAACTCCTTAGGCGCTAGCCAGGACACTGATGAAGTGATAGTCTCCTCTCCTAGAGTCAAGTCTATTGTGAATTCTATTTTCCGATCTGATGGTAATCCTAGAAGATCATCGAAAAATACATCCACAAACTCATATACAACCTTTGGATGTACGAGCTCCCCTTCTACAGAGAGTGCTTTAAGTGTAGATGGAACTCCTTGCTCTTTGGCTCCCCTAAGAAACTCAAACTCCAGATGTCCAAGCGGTCTAAATATAACTCGACCAAGCGGGCAATCTAGAGTTGCATGGTACTGACTCATCCAGTCCTTACCAAGTACAACATCATAATCCGGCATGGAAAAGATCAAAAATTGAGCTCGGATCTCTCTTCCACAGACTACTACCGAACAAGATCTATAAATGTCACTAACTGGGATAATTTTGCCTTCCATAGGAATTCTCATAGTCTTCGGAAGGGGTGCGGTAGCTACTCTGTGTGTGGCTACGAAGCTAGCAGCAATAGATGAATGCGATACTCCAGAATCGAATAAAGCTACAGTAGTTAATGAAGCTACTAATATAGTACCTACTATGATCTCTCCTGCAGTAGCTTCCTCTTCAATAGCCAATACAAATGCATGTCCTCGTCCCAGAGCTGGTCTTCTCTACTGCCGAGCCTGCTAGAATAGTGCTGCATGTGGTGCCAAAGGTGGCCTCGGATGATACCCTCCTGGAGCTAGTGGTCTGACTCTTCCAACTCCAGTCTGTGGTGCTCCCAATGTTGGATAAGCTGGCCTAAGTGGCTGCTGTACTGGTCTTGGTGCTGGTAAAGCTGGACTGTCTACCATCAGTGCTCCCTCTCGACGCTCAGGGTAGTCCTTTGCTGGATGTTGGTTAGATCCATAAATCAAGTATAGTCCCAACTTGCGTCTGCACTCCCTCTTAACATGGCCTACCTTGCCACAGTAGTGACAAGTAAGAAAGGATGGGACTCTTGATGCTGCTCTCTGCAGTGGATTCCTCTGGGGTCGCTTTGCTGGCTCCCCGTGTGGTGCTCTGGCTGATGTTGATGTGAATGACCGTTTCAGGGTGGTCTCTCTCTCCTGGTGACGCGCTCTATGAGTCGTGCTGCAGCAAGGACGTTCGTGTATGAAGTAGGTACAACAGAGTCGATTAATCTCTGTAGCTCAAAGCTAAATCCATCAAAAAACTTCTCTCCCTTCTCCTCTTCTGTCGGAATCAGAGTAGGGGCGAAGTGACTCAAATGGATGAACTATGTATTATACTCTTCTACTGTCATGTTGCCTTGAATGAGGCGGTTAAACTTATTCCTAAGTTCCGCTCTGGCAATGGCTGTAATATATATCTCCTGGAAGAGTCTAGAGAACTCCTCCCAAGTGACTTGGTCTGGTCCAATCCGTCTCTACTCAGATAGCCACCAGTGATGTGCATTGCCCGTCAACTGCATCCTGACGGCAGTCATCCAACGCTCCCTCGGAAGCTCAGCTGCTTCCAATTGGTGTTAAGTGTTTGTGAGCCACTCATGAACTTCAGTGGGCTCCTCCTTGCCGGAAAAGAAATGGGGCTTCAGCTGCGGAAATAAGTGATAGATCCCGTCGTTGGTCGTCTAGCTGGTGGGTTTGCCTGCTCCACTACTGTCATTGCTGGGCCTCTTGATGAACCAGTTGTTGTGCTTGCATCATTGCGTAGAATATATAGAATATTTGTTGTCCATCCATAGGCTGTCCTCGTGAAAAAATGAGCATCGGTGGAGTAAGTGACGGCGATGGTAGAATATTGTCTCGCCGGAACCTCGAGGAGTGCTAATTTGCTTGATTGCTTTATTGAGTGGATTGATCTCCACCCAATGGTGTCACCCCATCGTCGTAGGTGACCACAACACCTTTATTGCGTGCGATGGCGGTTCGACGTCGACGGCGGTCAGCGACTTATCGTGTAACCTCCGTATCCTGAAATTCGTGCTTAAATGTTGTTATTAGGTTAATTTGGGGCTATTGAAATTTTTTCACAATTTTTAGTTAATTAAAAACTGGTAACCCTTATTTCCTAGGACTTTCAAGAATTTATTTTAGGGTCAAACTTAATTAAAATATTCCAAACTTTTATTTTAGGTTATAAATAATAAAATATATTTTCTAGAATATTTTGGGAATTTTCTGATTATCTTTAGCATTTATTTTGAGTTAATTATGAAAAATTAAATTAAAAACTATTTTCTGAAAAAAAACCCAAAAATTAATTATTTCTACCCAGTCAGCCAACAGTGGCCCACTTGTCAGCCTCTTGCAGTGAACTGGGCTGGGCCCGCCTGTCTGTGACCGCGGGTTGGGTGCGGGTGAAGCCGAGCCGACCTCGAGCCGAGCCGAGTCAGAGTTCGACTCGGACTCAGCTGAGCCGAGCCGCGTGAATCCATGACCGTTCGATCTGAAAGGGCAGCCGCGGATGGCTACCACATGGCGCTCTCCAAGCCGCGGCTGCTTTCTCTCTCCTCTATATATATAATAGTTTAAGTTATTAATTTCTAGGGTTTTCCTTGAGCCGGATTTTGGAGAATTGCCATCTAGGGTCCCTTCATCTTCCAGAAGCCATTGCGCATAGCTCCGGACTCCAAACGAGACCTAATTTCTTGCGTTAGAACAATATTGAGGTTGGATTTTTGGATATATAATTTTTTTACGAAATTATGAGTATTAAATTCTAGAAAATTCGTAGAGCACAGCATATCCAAAAATAGACGTATTTTGATGTTTTCGCGATTCCGGGAGAACCAGAAATCAAAATCATGAACCATTTGAAGTTTCAGAAAGCTAATATTGAGATAATTAACATATGTTTTTACCAGAATTTAATTCTATGTATTTATATACTGTTAATTCTGTAGAACTTCTAGGTTAGAATTTAACCATCGGTGCACAATACGAAATTTGTATGTGCCATAATTCCCAAATAAATTTGAATTTGGACAAGTCATAAATTCCAACATGTTTTTGACGCTGAAATCTAAAAGAAATCATGCATGAAAGTTGAGTTTGTGTCGGTTGACTTTTCGGTCAACAGATCGCCTCGATTTGCGTGCCATGAGTCTCGAGTCGATAAAATTCAGTTCTTTTGGATAAAAATTTAGGAATTAACCTAAAAATAAGAATAATAAGACTAAAATAAGATTTTAGAGTAATTATTCCAGAATTAAACAAATTAAAATAAATTATCTTTTGACATGGTAAAATTGTAATACATAGGCTATTTGGACTGTGACTTGGACTCTGATTCATACCAGCAGCAGGATCCCAGGCGAGTACATTCTCTGATAGTTTCCATTATGTTGATTATCTCTATAATTCTTATTGTTTGGCGTACATGACTCTGACACAATTATTTACACGAGTTGGCATCATTGAGACCGGTCACGAGGAGTCGTGATTGGAATCCATCGTGCAAGCTGGGGATAAATAGGGAAATATTAGTAGCTTATATGATCAAACTCAACTTTACATGCATCATAGCTCACCCATACCTCACGTCGATGCAGCCTTACCCTTACATGCCTCATCGCTGTTACAAATGGTTAGCCTGACCTGTTAGGGATGATCGCTAATCAATATAATGAGTCATATAGTCCCAAGCCGATCACATGATATGCTAATATTTCACATACTTGGTTAGATGTTCTTGACATGCATCTCTAGTATATTGATCTAGGATCTCTACATGTTCTAGTTATTGTTCTTGAACACACTTACATACCAGTTCATTGTTCTTGCGTGTACTTGGATTTCTATTTTATTGCTAGATGTATATTGATGATGATGTTCCAGTATTTCTTTATTCCAGCATTACCTTATTTCAGTATTTCTTATTGCCAGTATTCATATATGTCTTGTATTTATTTACACTGTGCTATAGATTTTGTCAATATATGTGGAACAGCTGTTAGAGGTGTATTTCGTTCCAATCCTGACTGGATGTTTTTTCCAGACTGTGACATAAAGGACTTATTTCCAGCATACTTGGAGATCTGGATGTTATTGATTGCAGGTTAGACTATTATTGTTGTTAGACTTGTCTTGTATTTTATTTGTTTCATTCGGTATCTCATCGTGCTCCAGTTTATGTGATTGAGTATATTCCATATTATATGGTGATATCTGTGTCTCCTTATGTAGTTGGATATTCATGTGAGGTTGATTAGATAGTTACATGACCTAGACAGCGTTCTACCGCCGATGCTGCAGCGTAGGCTGGACGTACCCACGCTCTCGTGCCCCTATACTGGGTGCGGGTCGTGACACATTTTTAAGTGGTGGCCCATGCAGGTCAGACTTCACAAGTTGTGCGATATCGTGGTAGTGTGATATCTTAGTTGTACTACTTCGTGCCTGCGATAGAATATAGGACATAGGATACTAGGATGAGAGAGGATACTCAATCACAAATTATTTGAGAGATTCCTGGGACGACCCTTGAGAATCTCATTATAAATTTCAATTTAAATCTTTTCCCCTTGTTCCCGTCTGCTCTCACTTGTTATTATTGAATTTGATTCTTGTTGATCAGTTATAAAATTAACTCTTGGTGTCGTTGTTGAGTTTAATTTTTATCGAGATGAATTTTACTGACTAAACTTTACGATATCATCTGATGACGTATGTTGATGAGGACAGTGAGAAAGGTAAAACGTCTACTTTGGTTATGGAACCTAGAGTTTATCGCAGCCATATTAGCTGTCGTGACGAGAACGTAGGAACCTGACTTGGATGTACATACTTTAGTTATGAAACTTAGAGTCTCTCGCAGCCATACCGGTTGGCGTGGCGAAGATTCTAGATGACATGGTTATAGAGTTGCATACCTTAGTTACGGAACCTGCCATTTATCGTATCAATGCTTACTGGCGTGGCGAGGATTCTGAGTGTCATGATTTCGGACAGACGTGTATGATTATCAGGTTGTATCTTAAAATGGTTCTTAAAGTATCATCTCGAGACTTATCTATTTTCCTTATTACATGACTTTGTTCCATCGTTTCATTTCTTTACTAGCAGTAAAGATACCTTCAGTCCTTAATCCAGTTCCTTTTGAGCTTTTTTTCTTTGAGGATTCCTTGTTAGTATGATAATTAGTGATTTGTAATTATGTCTGTGTCTTATATTAGTGTTAACTGAGTGTGACTTGTTAGTTTGTAAGTGTTTCTTAGTTGGACATATGAACAGTAGGCATTAATCTAGATATACCCATAGCATAGTACCTTGTAGCAATAGTTCTATGATATGCGTTATTATAGTTAGTATTGGCACTATAGATAGAAGGAGAAAAGAGTATCAGTGATGGTTCCAAGAGTAAGCATCAGAATCAACATGCCACTATTGGATAGTCATAAATTTAAGTAATTGGGTGATCTATGTAAACAATTAAGTATCGAGGAATTGTATTAAAAATTAATGAAGCATGATATTCAATTTGATGGTTGATACTTGGGTGTATCAAGAGTAAAGAAATGTATATACATAAAGAGAATTTATGAGTGTGCCATAGTAGGAGGATACCCATAAGTATATAAGAGAGTGTGAGAGAATAAAAATATATTATGCTAAGCAGTAAGACTTGTATTACAGATAAAAGAAGGGCCTTGATATGTGATTTGATCTGAATATACCGATATATGACTAATGATGGATGTATCACCTGATATTAAGGCAAGTGATGTGTTGGAAGCAATAAGTGAAAGAGTATCTAAAAAAAATGTGCATGATGGGTGATAAGTATCAGAAAACGAAAGTTCATAAAAGTGGAAGTATGAGTATTAGAAAATTCCAATGGTGTGCCATGGGTTGAGAAATATCAAGATGGATCGTGAAAGGTATGAAGTGTATCACAGACTAGTGTAACAGTCTGTAAAAGATTAAAAAGGGAGGTACTTATACATCAATTGAGATATGGAACCATATGCCTGCCTTTGAGAGTAAAGTAAAACATATGTATTATAAAAAGTGCAAGTGATTATGAGTTCTAATAAGTGCGATGAAGTAATCTAATAATGAAGCTAGTGTTATCATACCAAGAGTACTAATGATTCTATATCGAGGATTAGTTGAGCAAGGTGCAAATAACAGAAAGTACTTCGTGTGATGATAATTAGATCGGTGTATCAGTTAATCTAGTTAGAAAATCATTGGAGAAATTATGTGTGATGATAACTTAGATTATTGGAAGTAATAGTGCAAGTAATCCAGGCAGTGCAATATTCAGTACACAGTTAAGGGTTGTAGACAATTGGTGTATTTGTGTGCACCTTGAATATTAGGGACTGTGAGTATTTATGTGTATGCTTGTGGATTTAAATTATAATTTAAAGATTGGAAATAAATTTTAATTTTAAGAATTCTTGAGGAGTTGAGATTTTATGTTATTAAATTTTTGAGGATTCAAATTCAATTCAATAAACATAGTCAAAGCTATAAAGATTTTAGAAGTGATTAAAAAATTTTAATTCGATATTTGAGCATTTGACTTTTGAGGAAAGTATATGCATTTTATTTTAAATTGTTCGAGAAGTTAAATTTTGAGAATTTTATTTTGAGGATTAAATTTTATGGTGGGTAAGAAATGTATAACAGTATACGAGTGGATGAAGTGCATGTGTAAGGATCTGTTGGCTTGAGCATGCCTGAGATGGCACTGCAAACTGACTTGGGTGTCCATCTAGAGTTGTATTAAAGGGAGCATTCCTTAGTGTATTGTATTGCACTTGGCGTGCACTTGAGTGATAAGAACAACTAGTATAAACAATTATAGTAGGTAAGAGAGTTAGTAGTGGGTGTGCTTGTAGTAGAAACAGCTGTACCTAAAGGGATAGAGGTATTAAACTTGGATGCAATTGACCTATAATTATGTTAAGAGGTCCTTGGTATCAGATTTTGGTATTAATAGACAGATGTGTGTAATGTGGATGTATCCATGGATATCTTGTGGACTAGTGATTATTTGATATGGGTAACGGTGTATAGGGACAGGAATTTGTGAATAAATGTTCCAGAGTTAAGTGTATGATAGAGGTTGAAGATGTCCAAATAATGGGTTAGAAGGCTATGTTCTATTCTTTCCTTCTGTCCATTTTTTGTCTGTTTGTTTGATTGATTGATTTCTTAGTACCGTAGTTTGTATCAATGATTCTCTTGCTAGAATGTAGCTAGTAGTACACCCCGACAGAGACTGCAATACCATGACAAAAGTGACCATAACCGTGCATGTCTTCTCTAGATTGCATGTTGTATGACTATAGGTAGGATTCTCTTAGACTTTGACTGTTGAGGGTTTGACTGTAGCGAAGAATAAATGAAGAAGGTTATGACTTGACAGAAAAAGACAATGTGCCTTAAATTTTGAGGATAAATAATTATTTAAATGAAGAGAGTTGAGAATTTAATATGACAGAATTGACGAATTGTTAAATCATAAACTTTTATGAAGATTGTGGTATGATTGAATGTCACTAACATTTGAGGAAATTAAGAAGATTATCATTATATTCATTGGACTGCAAGTTATGAACTTATATTGAATGTGGTATTTGAAGATTTCATAACTATTACATTATTTAATTTTGTGTGGAAAAAGAAATCGAGGATTAAGATCACTAATGGATTAGTGTTGAATTCAGATTTTGGGATAAGATTTTTAAATTTTATAAATATGCATTGACTGAATTTTAATTAAAGGATTGGATAGTAAATTTTGTATTTAGTGATTTACTCAAAATTTGAGGAGTAAGATGATTAATGGGTTAGTGTTCGAATACAAACTTTTGGATGAGATTTAAAATTTTATAAATATGCATTGATTGGATTTAAATTAGAGGTTTGGATATTAAATTTTTGAGTATTTAGTTATGAACTTAAAAATTTGGAGGAGATTGTGATAAGAATGGAATTTGATTTTATATTTGAAGATTTTCAGGAATATGAGATTTATAAAATTTTGAGAAATATTATAAAATAACAATATTGATTAGTTCATGATTATATGATTTGATGAATTTAATTTGATGGTAATAAATAAATAAATAAAATAATTGAGGAAATGGATTAGTTCATGATTATATGATTTGATGAAATTTCGAGGACGATTTTTTTTAAGGTGGGTAGATTTGTAACCTCCGTATCCTGAAATTTGTGCTTAAATGTTGTTATTAGGTTAATTTGGGGCCACTACTAGAAAAAGCGGGATTAGCGACGTATTTTAGCGACTCTAATTAAAAACGTCGCTAAATTAGCGACTCCGTAAAAATTGTCGCTAGACGTCACTAAATGGCGACATTTAGCGACGTTTAGCGACTTTTATTAAGATTTTAAAAGATTAGTCGCTATAAGTTCAATTAAGGTCGCTAAACGTCGCTAAAATATCTGATTTAGCGACGTTTAGTATCGTAATTAGCGACGTATCTATCGAAAATATTTAGCAACGTATGTAGCGATGTCTTTGACGTCGCTAAATTTTATTTTAGCGACATTTTTATTTGACGTCGCTAAACGTCGCTAAATTTTTTTTAAATAGGGCTTAGTTTTCTTTTCCCCCATCTGTCAAAAATTTCAAAATTTTTTGATTTCCCCCGCCCCCCTCTCCGGTGACCGGCTCTCCACGGCTGCGCAGCCCCCCCCCCCCCCTCCGGCGCCGGCTCTCCACAGCTGCGGCTACTCCGGCATCCCCCTCCTCCTCCTCGAGCTCTAGGTAATCTCTCTCTCTCTCTCTCTCTCCCTATCTCATGTGACACTGACACAATACACACTTGACAGACACGACACACGCACACAGACACGACACACGTACACAGACACGACATACGCACACACGACACACGCACACAATATTTGACACTGACACTGCCACACGCACACAGACACACACACACAGACGCACGCAGACACTGACAGACACACAATTTTTATAGTATGACACACGCACACAGACACTGACAGACACACATGACACATACGACACACACACAGATGCAGACACACACATACACACAGTCACGCTGACACTGACACTGCCACAGGCATGACACACACACACACACACTGACACACACACAATATTTGATCTATTGGATGTGTCCATGTGAATTGAGGGTTGGTATCATGGTGGTGTGGTGTATGGAGGATGTATCCTAGAGTATCTTGGTGTTGCACACCAAATATTTATGAATTGGACTAGTGGTTGTGTGTGTGTGTCTATTTATGCCTTAGAGTATCATATGATATGTATATGTAAATTGGTGTATTATCTATTTGCATATGAGAGAGTGTATGCATATATAGGTGTATCTCGTTATATATATATATATATATATATATATATATATATATATATATATAGGTATAAAGCTACTGATATCTATGTTGGTGTTCATAGTGTCTTCTAGCTGTGCTTGATGTGGGAGAGGGTAGAAGAGTCCTAGTATTGACTAGTATAAACTAGTATGGATCTAGAAGTGGCTTAGAAATATCACCATGAACTAGTTAACCATGTTTGTCATTTTAAGGGCTCTTGGACTTTGATAAATGAAAGTATGTATTATATCAGTTATGAAATGAAAGTATTCCTTATTTTAGACTTTGATAAATGGTCAGTTGTTTTGAATATTGCTTATTTTAGACTTTGATAAATGAAAGTATGTATTATATCAGTTATGATTTTTATAGTACGATTAAGTTATGAAGTTAGGTGATAAACCACTGTATGTAATGATATATATGATACATACTGTCATTTTTGCAGAAGTATCTAGAAATGGATATGAATTACTATCTGCGTCATCGTTCGTGGATGTACAACCGTCATCCTGATGACATGTGCGGTGTGCGGGATGAATTCATTGAGGGTGTACATCAGTTCCTGCAGTTCGCCAAGGCTTTCCCTCAGTATATGGACGGTACCAAAATTAAGTGTCCGTGTGTGAGATGTCACAACAGGAAATATCATCCAGAAGTGGAAGTTACACATCATTTATACTCGAAGGGCTTCACGCCGAATTACTATTAGTAGACCGTGCACGGAGAACTTGTATCTCTAGCATCGGAGTCGGAGCCCTATGTGGAGCCGTATATGGATGTCCACGACCACGATGCTTACAACGACGGGTTGGTGAACATGGTTTATGATGCGGCGGGGCCTAGTTTCAATCCGAACAATTATGATACGGCGGGACCTAGTTTCAATCCGAAAAATTATGATGCAGCTGAGGAGGCACCGAATGCCGATGCTGCAAAGTTTATAGAGTTGCTGGAGAATGCAAGGACTCCACTATATCCTGGTTGTGAGGATCAATCACCATTGGAGGTGGTTACAAGATTATTGAGCATCAAGTCTGATTTTAATATGTCGCAAGAATGCTATAATCGACTGCTCGATTTGATTATAGAGATCTTGCCCGAGGGTGCAAAGTTGCCTAAAGACTTCTATCGATCTAAGAGGATGGTGAGATCGCTTTGGATAGGATACGAGAAAATCGATGCATGTCACAACGGGTGCATGTTGTACTACAAAGACGACAATGATGAAGATGCGTGCAGATTCTGTGGTGCTGATCGCTACAAGGCCACTGTTAGAGGAAAGTCTGTCGGTGCAAGGAAGCATACCGATTCGATGCACTACTTGCCTTTGACGCCGTGGTTGCAGCGGTTATTTATGGTTAAGGAGACTGTAGAAAACATGAGTTGGCACAGGCGAAAATAGATCGAAGGAGTATTGAATCATCCATCCGATGGAGAAGCATGGAAGCACTTTGATCGAGAGTATCCATATTTTGCCGAGGAAGCGCATAATGTCAGATTGGGGCTCTCCTCTGACGGTTTTACCCCATTCGGACTTTCAGGCTCCCAGTGTTCGTGTTGGCCTGTGATCGTCACTCCGTACAATCTACCGCCTTGGATGTGCATGAAGACTCCGTATATGTTCCTAACCGTTATTATCCCGGGTTCGAACAATCCGAAGAGGAACATCGATGTGTATTTACAGCCTTTGATAGATGAGTTGAATCATTTGTGGGAAGTAGGTGCCAACACGTACGATATTTCTAGAAAGCAGAATTTTCAGATGAGGGCAGCACTTATGTGGACCATCAACGACTTTTCGGCCTATGGAATCTTATCGGGATAGAGCACCCATGGTCGTCTCTCATGTCCGTATTGCATGGACCATACTCAGGCTTTCCGTTTGAAACACGGAGGCAAACCGTGCTTCTTCGATTGTCATCGACAATTTTTGCCGAAGGATCATCCGTACCGGAGGAACCGGAATACTTTTCGTGCGGGAGTTGTGGAGAAGGCCAATCCACCGCCAAGGTTGCCCGGATGCACGATATGGGAAGAGGTAAAAGATTTACCAAGTTCTATCGAAGAGCCTGCTAAGGGGTACAAGTGTGACGGATTTGGTCGCACCCATGACTGGATGAAGAGGAGTATATTCTGGGATCTGCCATATTGGAGCACCAATCTGATCAGACATAACCTTGATGTCATGCATATCGAGAAGAATATGTTTGATAATATAATTAATACTGTAATGAAGGTAAAGAGGAAGACGAAAGATAATCCGAAGGCCAGGTTGGACTTAGAAGAAATATGTAGATGTCCTGTATTGCATTTGATAGAGGAGGGGAATGGAAAGTTAAAGCAACCTAAGTCAGTTTTCTCACTGGATTAAGAGGATAAAGGTAGACTTTGTAGGTGGATTCAGGCTCTAAAGTTTCCAGACGGGTACGTGTCGAACTTGAGAAGATGCGTCGACCTCAAGGAGAATAAACTGGTGGGTATGAAGAGCCACGATTGTCACGTATTCATGGAGAGGTTAATTATGATTGCATTTCGGGAATTCTTACCGCAGGTCGTTTGGGACCCATTGACAGAGCTGAGCATATTCTTCAGAGATCTTTATTGTACTAAGTTGCTTGTCGATCGTCTAGAAAAGCAAGAGAAGGACATTGCGGTAACACTATGTAAGCTCGAGAAGGTGTTTCCTCCTGGATTCTTCGACTCTATGGAGCATTTGCCGATTCATCTTTCCTATGAGGCACGTGTTGGTGGTCCTGTCGGTTATCGGTGGATGTACCCCTTCGAGCGGCATCTGAATCACCTAAAGAGAAAGGTAAAAAATAAGGCACGGGTTGAAGGCTCTATTTGTGAATCTTATGTTCTCGAGGAGATTACAAACTTTTGCTCGACGTATTTTAAACCGCATGTTGCTACTAATAGGACGAAAGCTCCGAGAAACGATGACACATATCAGGAATCTAATGATGCAATACTCAAAGTATTCAATGCGTCCAGAAAGCCTTCGGGAAAAATGAAGAAGAGATATTTGAATGACGATGAGCTAAGGGCTACTCAATTGTATATATTACTCAATTGCTGTCACGCCCCGATCCCGAAAGGGTCAATCGTCCTCGCTGGATCCTTCACGGAACCGATTCGTCCTCGCTGGGGCGTGATGCCGTACGAGCCTGGAGTTGCGCTCGTACAAGGCAAGAACTTGCAGTTATAGGAACCCACTTTGAAACACAATTTAGAAAACACATTCACAGATAATTGAACACAAGTGCAGGAAGAAAATATGCTTTTTTTCATTGATAATTCAGAGTCATTTACATAGAGTCTACATTGATGCGCCTTCTCGGCTACTTGAATTATATTAGAAAAGATAACTCAAAATGTAGGGCGCGCTCCATCAGATAGTCCCCGTCGTCCATACATTACGCCCTTGTATAGGTTGAAAGTCCAAGCCTCCAAAATGATCTGACTTCAACTATACTTCAAAATAGAGGTGCTCCTAACGCCTCTTCGTCTATCCACTAGCGTTGCACCGTCTGAGTGCCTGAAATAGTTGCCCACAACGTGGGTCAGTACTCAACTTGTACTGGTGAGCGGGATGAATCCCACTCGACTAAATCGATACTAGCTTATTAGGGGCGAGCATGCATTAAGATTACTTCTATAAAGAAGCAAGTGAATTCAATTCATATCAGTTGCATGTTTTGATAGAAATGAAAATAGCATTGAATCCAACCAGTACATCGGTTGCTTACTCAACCGATGCACGCCTTCCCTGCAATGAAACACAAGTATACTTACCATCTGCACAAGACAATAATTAGCATGTATTCCAT
The DNA here is from genome assembly GCA_036927795.1 of Iris macrosiphon. NCBI lineage: Eukaryota > Viridiplantae > Streptophyta > Magnoliopsida > Asparagales > Iridaceae > Iris > Iris macrosiphon. Next base: position 25,592,638 of record JAYESA010000006.1, on the reverse strand, counting down.
TCTTTACGGTCATTGGTGTGATCGACACCTTAGGGACATCTTTCGAAGCATTAGCGGCGCGCCCTATCAGCCCGGGTCGCAAGCCCTGCTGGAGGTCCCGCTAAGCATCGTGACTAGCACGAATCGAATATTTCCCTCCGGATCGATACGGTTCCAGTGCCCCGGAAACCCGTTTCGAGGAAATGCCAAACCTTGTGCACAAGTTGTCCCAGACCATGCAAATGCATGAATATTTTATATCTCATACAATGCATCGAATTTAACAGAAGAAGTAAAGCAGCAATATATATCTTATGCAACAGTTCATATTTTCCCAAAGCGGTGTTCCGATTTGATATCCCATGGATTCAAATTCTATCCGAGGCACCAGGCCGAAACCAACAACCAAATTCCCATTCCAACCAACTGAATTTATAAGGTGTGCAAGCATATAGTAAAATTAGTCTACAATTCCCATGTTCCTTTCTTAGTGGCTGGCATGCATTGTGGCTAAGCATTTCCTAGGCGTCCAACCGGGCATCATCGAGTGAACGTTTGAAACATTAGAGATGTTGGCGTGAAGAAGTAGGAAAGAAGGGACCAAACCACTCACTGGTTAAGGGAAAAGTTGCTGAAACAAGGAATCCCGCCTAGCGATGATCAAACGTCAGTTACGCGGACCTGCAACAGCACGAGCACCGAGTTAGAATTCTTGCCTATCCTTCCTTGCCGAACTCCCCAAAATTCAAGCTCCAATCAATAAAACCAACAGCGAAAACCAAGCAACTCGAAAGCAACACCAAATCAAATCCCAAAGCGGCAATCAAGAAAACCAAGCAACCAAACACGAAAACTATTGGACTCGTTTCAATAGAGGCCTTTCCATGAGTTGGAAAGGATCATCGCATTCCGTCCGTGGCAATAAGATGCCGAAGATCTAAGCATACTCTGACGGAATAGCCACAAGCCCAATTATATAGTGCACATCCCGGTCGGATCGGGATTTGAGGCACTACAATTGCGACGGGGATGTAGTGGAGAAGCTAGAGGGGTAAGTAATTAATACGTCCACATTTACATCATCTCAATGTAATAGTATAAGATACTATTATGCTACTAATCAGCAGTTGCTTCATTGTTTTTCAGCATATATAATGATGAGTTGAGGTCGGTTAGACCCTACATAACAGACGCAGAAGTAGAACAAGATATGAGATGCCATGTTCCTTCTTGGTTGAACACATATGTAAGATGCTTGGTAATTACTTTTTATTTCTGCACTTGCAAAACAAATAACTTACTATCGCTACTTTGGTATTTAGGTCGATCGTCTAATATCACCCGAGACTGAATCTATTAGAACTCTAGCCAAGGGACCAATTACTGCCGTAAAAATATGGCCAAGTTTCTGTGTGAATGGGTTCAGGTTCAAGTCAACAAATGCTCCTATCAGAGACAACTTTCTGGATCTTGATTCCACGAAAAAGAGTTGTTTGTGTATCAAATCTTCGAACTACAAAGACGTCAATCCGAACAATAATTTTTTTGGCATCTTACAAGATATTGTGGAGTTAACATATAATTATGGCACAGAACCTGGTAATATCGTGCTATTCGGGTGTGAATGGTTCGATCAGATTCAAGATCAAGGTTAGAAAATTGACAAGCATAGCCTTGTGGATATAAACTACAAGCGTAGATATCAAGGCTACGAACCATTTGTCCTATCAAGTCAGGCTCAGCTCGTGTACTTCACAACTTATCCTAGACGGGGGACAGCGAGGTCGGATTGGTGGGCAGTATGCAAGACTAAAGCTAGAAATACCTTTGACATTGACGAAATAGCTTATCAGGAGGACGATCTACCTCTTGTAACAAATATTGTAGATGTGGACTCAACGAAAGTTACTCATTATACGAGTAATAATGTAGAAGATATAGAATTATCCGAAGAGGACGATGAAGTAGATGAAAGTAAAGACGAGAAAGAGGAAGAGGAGGACGAGGAAGGCGAACAAGATAAATTTTCTGAAGATGATTGAAAATAAAATATATTACATGTAGAATGTAACTATATTTTGACTGTAGAATGTAGATCAAGGTTGGAAAATTGACGAAGTAGATGTACCCATTAACGAATATATGTATTATATTTTGACTGTAGAATGCTTTGATATATGCATCACATTTCGACTATAAACGGTACTATATATTTGTGTTTCTCTATATTCATCATATGCTGTTATCAGATATGACAGGACGACGCGGAGGATTCGGCAGGTCCCGAGGTAGATAGAGTGCCACTCCGGTACTGCCTACTGTTGGTTCCGGATCATCGTCGTCCAGTACTCCAGTATATCGATCACTCACATCTCCGACCGTTGGGACGAGTAGTTCCTGGCGTGATAGTACACCCTCGTCCAGCGTTCCTCCTCCTGATGGAACCATGGAGACAGATGAGCATGTCGAGGAGGTCATGCCCACGTTGTCCCAGCATCAGCAAGATCCTCCATACGCACCTCCGGAGGAGACGAGGACAGAGATTTGGGCCGACGGTACAAAGTAAGTCAATTAGATGGTTTAGTATATATTTGTGTTTCTCTTTATTCATCTTATATTGACTTTTTCAGTAATCTAAATTATTATCTCTGTATAGATATCGTCCATCGTCGGTTCAGAGACGTCTGGGCCAATTTCTGAGGAACAACTACGGTGGCCCTTGGATCAACCACTCTGAGGCTCCGGAGGAGAGAAAGGCGTTCTGGTTTGTGCACTTTCAGGTAAAAGTATATCAAATAAATCCTCTAATTTATGCATATTATATAACTTATTCGTGATGCTAACTTACTAAATTATTTAGTGTAGCAAACGTATTTTTATCCTCCGCACCGGGCCGAGTTGATCGAGCGGCTCTTTCCTACCGTGGCCGCCAAGCTTATCCGAGATGCTCTGGATGACCAGAAGGCTCGTGATCGTGCTGGAAAACTGATCCAAGGTTGGATCACGCCTGAGCAGTGGACTGCGATGAGGGCTAGATTCGACGATCCGAGCTACAAGGAAAGGTCTAAGAAGGCCAAGGCGGCTAGGCAGAATGCTGCCAAGTGGTGTGGTGGCTCGATTCCGATGACGGAACTTTTCTGTCGTTTGGTATATTTTTTCTTTTAAAATATATTATTTTAATATAAGTACCATAAAATGGTACTTGGAAAAAATATTTAAGTTTAGTAATAAATAATATATTTTTAACAGGTACAGAGAGGTGATGATGCAAACATGGTGACCGTCTTCTTGGCCACCCATCGCAAGGACGAAAATCTCATTGATGAGAGGGCCTCAAAGACCTATGTAAGTATTACTTTACTTTGTGTTAATTTTAATATAACTTATGCAATTATCGAGTTTCCAAACCTTTCTAGGCCGAGTATCTTAGGCTGCGTGAGCGGGCGACTGCTAGTGCACCTACATCTGGAGAGGCTGGTACTTCGTCGCAGGCCGCTCCATCTCCGTCGACGGATGACCTGTGGGTGACCGCAGCTGGTGGTCTCCAGAGGAGTACATACTACGGTACGGGCTCCTATGGCGCCATGGTTGCGACGCAGTCATCTAGGGCCTCCCCGACAGCTGCGCATTCCACACAGCCCTAGCAGTCGCAGCCCTCACAGTCGTCGGCCAGAGTCCAGGAGGTCGTTGACCGTCAGATTGAGTCTCTCCATGACGAGTTGCTGCAAAGTATGGAGGAGCAGCCCCGGTCCCAGCCGGAGGCGGACGATCCGATGCTCATCGCACGATTGGATATGCTCGACCATAGCATGACGGAGCTCCGGGATTTGACAAATAATATTAGAGCCTCCAATAACCGCAACATCATGGAGCTGCAGGCGTCACAGGTATCAATTGGCGAGAGGCTGATGATAATGCAGGATTCAATGGTTCATAGCAGTACGAGGCTGTTATCTACCATGGATTCTTACAACCAGCGACTCGCAGACTTGGAGCGGGCACGGCCTCCTGGTGCGCCTACATCGACACAGACTCTACCGACGTCACTGTCTTCTCCATCGACATCGGTATCGATTCCACGGGACGAGTATGAGGAGTTCTTATGCTTCAAGCGCCGCGCCGGTGGTCAGCCTCCTGCAGATCCGCAGTAGTATAGTTAGTTACTGGATATTTATATTTTTTTATTATTTAGGATGCGATTGTATGGATATAAATTTGCCATATTCTTTACATTTACAATGAGATTTGCTGGATGCTTTCTTTTCTTCAAATTTTATTATATTATTCATATTTTGGTTTACAACTGATGACTGATACTTGGCCTGTATTTATCCAGTGTACTAGAATTTTTTCCCTTGGTGTTGCTACTGTGTTCTTTATTTAATTATTTCTACTACCATCATATACCTGATAATGAACCAATGGGGGGCTGGTAAACCCAGAAATACAATATTTTTTTTATTTTTTTTGAAAATTAGCGACGTTTTTAGCGACGTTCACTTACGTAGCTAAACACGTCGCTAATTAGCGATGTTATAACAAGTCGCTAAATACGTCGCTAATAACGTCGCTAAAAATATTGCCGTACGTCGCAAATTGCAGACATGGCAGTATAGCCAAGTCATTTAAGACGTCGGTGTAACGTCGCTATATAAGTCGCTAATAACGTTGCTAAAAACGTCGCTGTACGTCGCAAATTGCTGACATGGTAGTATAGCCAGGTCATTAAAGACGTCGGTGTAACGTCGCTATATATGTCGCTAATCAGCGACGTTTAGCGACTTTAATAAACGTTGTTATTTAGTGACTCGGCGTCGCTAAACGTTGCTAAATTTTGCGACACATTAAAGTCGCTAAAAAACGTCGGCATAGCGATGTTTAGCGACATTTTTTTTTGGCGACTTGGTTTTTTCCGACAACTTTAAAACGTCGCTAATCACGTCGCTAAACCAAATTATTGACGTTTTTTTGTCATTTAGCGACGTATTTAGACGTCGCTAATTTGACTTTTTCTGGTACTATTGGAATTTTTTCACAATTTTTAGTTAATTAAAAACTGGTAACCCTAATTTCCTAGGACTTTCAAGAATTTATTTTAGGGTAAAACTTAATTAAAAATATCCCAAACATTTATTTTAGCTTATAAATAATAAAATATATTTCCTAGAATTTTTTGAGAATTTTTTGATTATATTTAGCATTTATTTTGAGTTAATTATGAAAAACTGAATTAAAAACTATTTTCTGAAAAAGAAAACCCAAAAAGTAATTATTTTTGCCCAGTCAGCCAACAGTGGCCCATCTGTCAGCCTCCAGCAGCGAACTGGGCTGGGCCCGCCTGTCAGTGACCGCGGGTTGGGTGCGGGTGAAGCCGAGCCGAGCCGACCTCGAGCCGAGCCGAGTCAGAGTTCGACTCGGACTCAGCTGAGCCGAGCCGCGTCAATCCATGACCGTTCGATCTAAGCGGGCAGCCGTGGATGGCTGCCACATGGTGCTCTCCGAGCCGCGGCTGCTCTCTCTCTCTCCTCTCTATATATAATAGTTTAAGTTATTAATTCTAGGGTTTTCCTTGAGCCAAATTTTGGAGAATTGCCATCTAGGGTCCCTTCATCTTCCAGAAGCCATTGCGCATAGCTTCGAACTCCAAAAGAGACCCAGTTTCTTGTGTTAGAACGATATTGAGGTTAGATTTCTGAATATATAATTTTTTTACGAAATTATGAGTATTAAATTCTGGAAAATTCGTAGAGCACAGCATATCCGAAAATAGACGTCTTTCGATATTTTCGCGATTTCGGGAGAACCAGGAATCAGAATCATGAACTGTTTGAAGTTTCGGAAAGCTAATGTCGAGATCATTGACATATGTTTTTACTAGAATTTAAATCTAAGTATTTACATACTGTTAATTCTGTAGAACTTCTAGGTTAGAATTTAACCATCAGTGCACAATACAAAATTTGTATGTGCCATAATTCCCAAAAGAATTTGAATTCGGACGAGCCGTAAATTCTAGCATGTTTTTGACGATGAAATCTACAGGAAATCATTCATGAAAGTTGAGTTTGTGTCGGTTGACTTTTTGGTCAACAAATTGTCTCGATTTGCGTGCCATGAGTCTCGAGTCGATAAAATTTAGTTCTTTTGGATAAAAATTTAGGAATTAACCTAAAAATCAGAATAATAAGATTAAAATAAGATTTTAGAGTAATTATTCCAGAATTAAATAAATTAAAATAAATTATCTTTTGACATGGTAAAATTGTAATACATAGGCTATTTGGACTGTGACTTGGACTCTGATTCATACCAGCAGCAGGATCCCAGGCGAGTATATTCTCTGACAGTTTCTATTATGTTGATTATCTCTATAATTCTTTGTGTATGGCGTACATGACTCTGACACAATTATTTACACGAGTTGGCATCGTTGAGACCGGTCACGAGGAGTCGTGATTGGAATCCATCGTGCAAACTGGGGATAAATGGAAAAATATTAGTAGCTTATGTGATCATACCCAACTTTACATGCAGCATAGCTCACCCACACCTCACGTCGGTGCAACCTTACCCTTACATGCCTCATCGCTGTTACATATGGTTAGCTTGACCTGTTAGGGATGATCGCTAATCAATGTAATTAGTCATATAGTCCCAAGCTGATCACATGATATGCTAATGTTTCACACACTTGGTTAGATGTTCTTGACATGCATCTCTAGTATATTGATCTAGCATCTCTACATGTTCTAATTATTGTTCTTGAACACACTTACATACCAGTTCATTGTTCTTGCGTGTACTTGGATTTCTATTTCATTGCTAGATGTATATTGATGATGATGTTCCAGTATTTCTTTATTCCAGCATTCCCTTATTCCAGTATTTTTTATTGCCAGTATTCATATCTGTCTTGTATTTCTTTACACTGTGCTATAGATTTTGTCAATATATGTGGAACTGTTGTTAGAGGTGTATTTCGTTTCAATCCTGACTAGATATTTTTTCCAGACTGTGACATAAAGGACTTATTTCTAGCATACTTGGAGATCTGGATGTTATTGATTGCAAGTTAGACTATTATTGTTGTTGGACTTGTCTTGTATTTCATTTGTTTCATTCGATATCTCATCATTCTCCAGTTTATGTGATTGAGTATATTCCATATTATATGGTGATATCTGTTGTAAACCCCCTCACCCAAAAATTTGGTTTACTTGGCTTATATAGTAGAATTAGGGCTAGCTTGAACCCAATTAGAATTAGAACACGATATTTAATTTTATTACGAAATAATTATGACACGTAGCGCACCTTACCGTCCCTTCGATAATTGGAGCACCTCACTAGCCATTGCCTGTCTACAAACTTCTCAACCTCATCCTAGACATGCCCACCTACTATTCTGACCCTTGTGCAACTTATAATATTGCTCTCTGGTGCTATATTTTAGCCGCACAATAAACGTCGCGGGCGTTATTTCTTAATTTGAAATAATTTCCAACTTTGTGCCCCTGTGCGTTCCTATCGAAATCGTGAACCCAATCCTGACCGTTTTGTATGACCTGGATTTTATTAATAATCTACTATGTATCCTCTACGTCCCAGACCCTTTGTTCCGCCTATTTTTATTTTCCTGTGCTTCTAATTAATTCTAGAACATCGTGTGCGTTCCGATTTAATTAATTAAATCTAATTTCTACCTTTGTGCAATTTTCTAATTATTGGGGGGCTTTTATGCAAAAAAATGCATTTATGTGTCCCCATCATTGGACAATACGTGAATAAACCCAACTTTCCCTTCACATAGATTTTTTCGTAATTTTCAGCATGAGCAACGCACAACATCGCCCTTTTATTTTTTTTTAATCCAATCCTTGCATTTAAACAATGTAAATTATAGCCCAAACATCCTTATGTAAGTCCAAGGCCCATCCCAATGAGATGTTGACCAAAGTCAAATTCACCTAGGTCAAACCCTAAAGTCCACATGTGTATATAAACAACTCTTCTCCTCTTTTCTTTATTTTCTCTTTTCATCAAAACCTAACCCAAGCTACAACCTCAGCCGACATCTCATGCCCCATCTACTGTTCACCCATCCCCGACCTCTGCCATCGTCGGAGCTCGACCGATCTGATCACCACTCCGACTTCACGGCGTCCGCCGCACTCCGGCCGGTCTGCTGACCCGCTTCGGCTTGAGCCGCTCCATCCGGCTGAGCACTAGCAGCAACCAAAACCTCTCTCTCTCTCTCTCTCTCTCTCTGAATCAATAGAATAAGAAGAATTTGAAGAAGAAAAGGAAGTTCTTTTTGGTTATTTTAATGGCGGCGGACAGCTCGAGATCGGTTCCTCCGGCATCGTCGTCGTCATCGGCAGCGGCTGATTCGTACATAGGGAGCCTGATCAGCCTGACCTCCAAGTGCGAGATCAGGTACGAAGGGGTTCTCTACAACATCAACACAGAAGAATCCAGCATCGGTTTGAAAAATGGATCTACAGGTCAAATCCTCACCACCTGTTCAGGCTGCCTCTGTACACAATGATCCTGCTATTATTCAGCCAAATGGAGCTGTTCTGCATGGTCATCAAATTAACAGTGGGCGTGGAAGAGGAAGAGGGGCAGCTTCCAACTCGTACTTCATAATGACGTAGTGGTGAGCTGTGTACTCTAGTAGATGAGTACTTTTGGTTATTGTAGGTCCTGAACTGCCAGCAAATTATTCTTGACCTGTGGCCAAATTTACTGAGGACTTCGATTTCACTGCAATGAATGAGAAATTTAACAAGGACGAGGTCTGGGGTCACCTTGGTAAGAACAAAGCTAAGTTGAGAGACGGAGATGATGGTGAAGCTGACTACACTCCATATGAAGATGATGATGAATCTTCCAACTTTGATGCAAAGGATATTGGATTTCTTCTGCGCAATTTCTGGAGCAGGTTATTGGTATCCTAATTACCATCCTCGTCATCACCACCATCATCATCGCAGCGTCGTCATCTCATTGTCGTCAACCTCTCTTCGTCGTCGTCCAGCCGATCCCGTGTACGTACTCCGAGGTACGAACCTGTTCCGTCTTCTTCTTTTATGTGTGTTTGTGTGCGTTCCAGTAGGATAATAGTATTTCTTATTGACTGTTAGTTGACATCAGGCCCGGAGTCGGTGAACCCAAATGCGTGTACGTACATGTACGCGTACGTGTATATTATTCATTGATATATATATATTTATATAGATATTTAGAACATGTATTCAATTTGGTATGTATATTTGGTTGTTATATATAGAAATATATAAATATATGGTATGTACATAAATTATAAGTAATTAAATACTATGATAATTTATAATTTATGACTATATATATATTCAAACTGTACGACCCTAGGACACCGTGGACTACCCCGTATTTGCCCTTGACCCTGTTAACCCTAAGAACAATGTTGATGTCTGCCTTGTGTACACCGACGTACTAGCGAGACCGTGTTAGTTGACTGACTTATTGTGTACAGTACTTAAAGACCCGACACCGTGTAATGCAACGCATGATTGACCGTGTTAGATGACTAGTGCCACCCCTAGTGTACCCGAGTCCAGTATAAATATTGTGGTGTGTGTACTAGTGTAATGACTAATGATTTATTTGTATTATATTATATGTACATAGGATGTTGGATTTATTCTGCGCGACTTTTGGAGCAGGTTATTGGTACATCACAGCTTTCTCGCCAGGCAAGTATACCTTGCCATTGTACTGTTATTTATATTCCATATGTTGCATGCATCTTTATTTTCTGTCCTTAGTTCATATATTTTAATTGTTATATAAAATGCTCACGACGGTGACGTCGCGATAGGTTTTTATTTATGTATTGTATTGACCTTGTTCATGAGACTACCCCATTATCATGTAGCACCATTAGGTTTTATTTGACTGTGAAACATATTTTTACACGAGTTGTGAGTCTCATATAGATCACGGACGCACGTATTGACTGATCATCGGTACGTGTGGGACGTGCGTTAGGAATAACTGCTATTAGAAACTTTGCATGCTAGTAGACTTGGCAGTTATTAGAGGTCCATGGACATAGCCTATTGTAGTACGGAGGTCCCATCCTTGTCCTTGTTTGGTTGCAGGATTGGGCTAGGGTACTAAGAATAGGCTATGGACCAAATCGTGTCATGAATGTGACATACTTAGAGCATGGGGTGGGGAGAACAACAAGTACCGCATTTGAGCTCCTTTACACTTTTTTCTATTGTGCGCCCGGATTCTCCGCTGGAGATACGGGTGGTGATGACCACTATATATTATATTATTATCAGGCGGGCCTCCGGCGTTCGAAAGTCATCGTGCCTTTGTAGGCCCCTGGATCTCCAATAGAGAACCATGCCAAATCCCAGGTTTTCAGCCAGATAGCTCACTTGTGGAGAAAGTTGTTCTTAACTGCATTCACTTTAGACGGTTAGGCGACCCATTGGATATTTATTTCAGTACTTTATTGGCATGTGTTTAAGTATACTTGTTATGTCCCTCTGAGGACCTGGTCCGCTGCCAGGTGTACCTATTCTTGAGTATTTGCAGGAGCGCAAATTGGAAAGATATAGAAGCTTCGTGGATGTCTTCCCTTCGAGCCGTGATTGGTAGCTGGTACTTATATTGTTTGAGTGAGTTGTACTTATATTATATTTACTTTTCCCATTTGAGTTGGTAGTGGATTTGTTTCCACCCAACTATCATCCTTAGATACTTCTTGTTGAGATCTAGTTTCATAGATACTGGTTATTTCTTTCTATATGATTTTAGTGGATGAGATTTAGATTTTCCCCTATGACTAGTATTACATTTTTACCACTTGTGGATTTGATATTCATAATACAGCGTACGTATGGATTTGGTTTCCATATATTGGAGTTGCCATATCCATGCGGCTGGCATGCTTACGTGTCCTAGTCCTACGTATTTTTGGGACTGGGGCGTGACATCTGTGTCTCCTTATGGAGTTGGATATTCATGTGAGACTGATTAGATAGTTACATGACCTAGACAGCGTTCTACCGCCGATGTTGCGACGTAGGCTAGACGTACCCACGCTCTCGTGCCCCTATACTGGGTGCGGTTCGTGTCACGTCGGGATGCTAGAAGAGATGATGGTGGTGGGGGTGGTCTGCTGTAGTCTTTAAATAGGGGTGAAGGAGGGAGGTTACAAGAAGATGAAGAAGAGGGGGTGCGGTGGTTGTGGGGAGAATAAGAGAAGCGGTCGGGGGTTAGGGGAGTCATTATAGCAGGAGATTGTGTGTTTTGGGTTGAGTGGGTTTCGGGTGCGGGTTTAGGAACCCGGTTTGGGGTTTAGGTTTATTTTAGTTCAGTTTGGTTTAATTTGGTTTGGTTTTGTTTGTTTGGTTTGGGTTGGTTTGGGTTTAATAATTAATCTCTTTTTATATATGCATAGATGATAATCTAAAAATAGTTTTGGACCCCAATAAATTCTAAAAAAATAACACAATACTCTATTATTAATTGTACACCCAAAAATATAATTTTTGTACTATTTTAATAATTAATTCAATACACAAAAATATAAATCCATGAACGAACATTTATTAAATTAGCTAAAAATAATGAAAATTTTCAATCTTAATCACAATAATAATTAATGTAATATTTTAAATTAAATTCTAAAAAATCAGGATGTTTACAACTACCCACCTTAAAAGAATTGCGTCATCGTAATTAAGAATTAAACTACTAAGGAATTTAAAAAGTCATGGTAACCTATAGGTAGTTCTTAGGTCATACCTGCATCTTAAAATAAGTGAGGATAATGCTGGCGTATGATATCCTCTCGCTCCCAAGTGGATTCGTCTGGGGAGTGATGTTTTTAAGCTACTCGAACCAATCTGATTGTCTGACCCCTTAATATCTTCTCACTGATGTCAAGTATCCCAACTGGCTGCTCCTCATACCTCAAGCTAGGTCCCACTGAAACCTCTGAATGATCGACTACGTGACTTGAGTCAGTCACATACTTTCTCAGCTGTGAGACATAGAATATGTCATGCACTCCCTCTAAAGATGAGGGTAAAGCAAGACGGTATGCTACCTCACCAATACACTCCAAAATATCAAACGGCCCAATGTACCTCGGACTCAGCTTGCCTCTGCTCCCGAATCGAATAGTACCTCAAGTAGGTGAGATCCTCAAGAATACATGTTCGCCTTCCTTGAACTCCAAAGGTCGATGGTGTGTCGGTCTAATGCTTTTGTCTGTCCTGAGCTGCACGAAGATGACTCTTAATTTGCTTCACCTTCTCAACTGTCTGCATGACTAACTCCGGACCGAGTATCTGACGCTCGCTAATGTCACACCAACATATCGGTGACCTGAACTTCCTGCCGTACATCGCCTGAAAATGTGCCATCTGGATGCTCATCTGGTAGCTGTTATTGTAAGAGAACTCCACCAAGTGCAAATGGTCTTCCCAAGACCCCCCGAAGTCTAACATACACGATCTCAACATATCCTCTAGGATCTGAATCGTGCACTCCGACCGACCGTCTGTTTGTGGATGATAAGCAGTAATAAACTTGAGTCGAGTGCCAAGACTCTCCTGCATGCTTCGCTAAAAATAGGATGTGAATCTTGAGTCACGACCTGACACAATACTAACCGGTACTCCATGTAACCTTACGATCTGTCGTATATACATATCGGCTAGAATCTTTTTGGACTGTCCAACTCTTAATGGCAAAAAAAATTTGCCAATTTGGTGAGTCGATCCACAATAACCCAGACTGCATCCTTCCCACTGGGGCTTCTTGGAAATCCTGTAACAAATTCCATAGTGATATGTTCCCACTTCCATTAGGGTATGAGAAGCGGCTGTAACATACCAGCTATTCTTTGATGCTCGGCCTTAACTTGCTGACAGACCAAATATTTTTCCACAAATAGCGCAATCTCTCTCTTCATCCCATGCCACTAATAGTACTGCCTCAAACCTCGGTACATCTTCGTAAACCCTGGATGAACAGAGTACATGGAGCTATGTGCTTCAGAGATCAACTCATGTCTCAACTCCCCATTCGGAACATATAGGCGATTTCCGCATCTTAACGTTCCGTCCTCGTGGATTAGAAGTCCCGTCTATATGTCGGCTTTTATTTTCTCTTTAAGTCTCCAGAACCTAGTATCTGTAGATAATGCCGCCATAATCCTCTCCACTAGTGATGACTTAACATCAAGATTCGACAACTGCCCACTCTGCCTTGGAAAATAACCTATATTCTGAGCTCTTGTAGATCCTCTAATAGCAGGGGCTGCATCGTCAAGAAATAAGCTGTGGGCTTCCTGCTTAGTGCATCTGCTACGACGTTCGCCTTTCCTGGATGGTACTGCAAATCTATAGCAAAATCGACCATAAACTCTAACCAACGTCTCTGCCTCATATTGAGCTCTTTCTGAGTATAGACATACTTCAGACTCTTGTGATTAGTGAAGATTTCTACCTTCTCTCCATAAAGAAAGTGCCTCATTATCTTTAATGCAAATATTACCGCAGCTAGCTTGAGATCGTGCGTCGGATAGTTAGACTCATGAACCTTCAGTTGTCTCGATGCATAAGCGATAACTTTGCCATGTTGCATCAAAACAAATCCTAGTCCACTGCCTGACGCATCACTATAAACAACGAATCCTCCCGATCCTGAAGAAAGATTCAAGACCGGTGTTGTCGTCAATCATCTTTTTAACTCCTCAAAGGCCTTCTGGCAATCTTTCGTCCATGAAAACTCATGATCCTTACGTGTCAACCGCGTCATAGGCTCTCCAATCCTTGAGAAGATCTCCATGAATCTCCGATAGTATCCAGCAAGTCCGAGAAAACTTCTCACCTCCGCAACTGATATAGGTGTGGGCCAAGTTTCTATTGCAGCAACCTTCTCTGGATCAACTGATAGTCCTTATCCCAAGATAATATATCCCAGGAAAGGCACAATATTTAAATAAAACTCACACTTAATGAGTTTGGCGTACAACCTCTCCTGTCTCAGCGTCTCTAACACGATTCTGAGATGCTCCTCGTGCTCTTCGTGGCCCTTGGAGTATATCAAGATGTCATCAATAAAAACAACCACGAATTTGTCCAAGTACTGATGAAAGACGCTATTCATCAAACTCATGAACACAGCTGGCGTGTTGGTTAAACCAAACGACATAACTAAGAACTCATAGTGTCCATACTTGGTCCTGAAGCTGACTTTGGTATATCCTCTTTTCGTACTCTAATCTAATGATAACCGGATCTAAGATCGATCTTTAAGAATATACTAGAACCACTCAATAGATCGAATATATCATCAATATGTGGAAAGGGATACCGGTTCTTGATGGTTACAGCGTTCAGTGTCCTGTAGTTAATACACAGCGTACCGTTCCATCCTTTATCGGCAAAAATAGTATGGGTGCTCCTATGGTGAAACACTGGGCCGAATAAAACTCTTCTCCAGAAGATCATCAACTTGCTTCTTCAACTCCATAGGCGCTAGCCAGTACACTGATGAAGTGATAGTCTCCGCTCATAGAGTCATTCTATTGTGAATTCTATTTTCCGATCTGATGGTAATCGTAGAAGATCATCAGGAAATACATTCACAAACTCAGATACAATCTTTGGATGTACGCCTTCCCCTTCTATAGAGAGTGCCTTAAGTGTAGGCGAAACTCCTTGCTCTTTGGCTCCCCTAAGAAACTCAAACTCCAGATGTCCAAGTGGTCTAAATATAACTCGACCAAGCCGGCAATCTAGAGTCGCATGGTACTAACTCATCCAATCCTTACTAAGTACAAAATCATAATCTGGCATGGAAAAGATCAAAAATTGAGCTTGCATCTCTCTCCCACAGACTACTACTGAACAAGATCTACAAATGTCACTAACTGGGATAATTCTGCCTACCATAAGAATTCTCATAGTCTTCAGAAGGGGTACGGCAGCTACTCTATGTGTGGCTACGAAGCTAGAAGCTATGAATGAATACGATACTCCAGAATCGAATAAAGCTATAGCAGATAATGAAGCTACTAATATAGTACCTATTATGACCTCTCTTGCAGTAGCTTCCTCTTCAATAGCCAATGCAAATGCATGTCCTCATCCCAGAGCTGGTCCTCTCTACTGCCGAGCCTGCTGGAATAGTGCTGTCTGTTGTGCCAAATGTGGCCTCGGATGATACCCTCCTGGAGTTGGTGGTCTGACTCCTCCAACTCCCGTCTGTGGTGCTCCCAATGCTGGATAAGCTGGACTGGTCTTGGTACTGGTAAAGCTGGACGGACTACCATCGGTGCTCCCTCTCGATGCTAAGGATAGTCCTTGGCTGGATGTTGGTTGGATCCACAAATCAAGCATAGTCCCAACTTGCGTCTATACTCCCTCTCAATATGGTCTACCTTGCCATAGTAGTGACAAGTAGGAAGGGATGGGGCTCTTGATGCTACTCTCTGCAATTGATTCCTCTAGGGTCGCTTTGCAGACTTCCCGTGTGGTGCTCTGGCTGGTGCTGATATGAATAGTCATTTCAGGGTGGACTCTCTCTCCTGGTGACGTGCTCCATGAGTCGTGCTGTAGCAAGGACGTCCGTGTAAGAAGTAGGTGTAACAGAGCCGATTAATCTCTGTAGCTCAAAGCTAAGTCCATCAAAGAACTTCTCTTCCTTCTCCTCTTCTGTCGGAATCAGAGTAGAGGCAAAGTAACTCAAATGGATGAACTCTGCATTATACTCTTCTACTGTCATGTTGCCTTGAATGAGGCGGTTAAACTTATCCCCAAGTTCCACTCTGGCAATGGCTATAATATATATCTCTTGGAAGAGTCTAAAGAACTCCTCCCAAGTGACTTGGTCTAGTCCGAGCCGTCTCTCCTCAGATAGCCACTAGTGATGTGCATTGCCCGTCAACTATATCCTGACGGCAGTTATCCAACGATCCCTCGGAAGCTCAGCTGCTTCCAATTGGTATTGAGTGTTTATGAGCCACTCATGAACTTTAGTGGGCTCCTCCTTGCCAGAAAAGAAATGGGGCTTCAGCTGGCGGAAATCATTTATTGATCCCGTCGATGGTCGTCTAGCTGGTGGGTTTGCCTGCTCTAGTGCTGTCACTAGATTGTTCCTCAAATTCTTTGTCTGGCGTTGCTGGGCCTCTTGATGAACCTGTTGTTGTGCTTGCATCATTGCGTAGAACATTTGGAATATTTGTTGTCCATCCATAGGCTGTCCTGATGGAAAAATGGGCATCGGTGGAGTAAGTCTCGGCGATGGTGGAATGTTGTCTCGCCAACCTCGAGGCGTGTTGATCTGCTTGATTGCTTTATTGAGTGGATTGATCTCCACCCAATGGGGTCACCCCATCGTCGTAGGTGACCACAGCACCTTTGTTGCGTGTAATGGCGGTCCGGCGTCGGCGGCGATCAGCGACTCGTCGGGATGGTAGAGGAGATGATGGTGGTGGGGGTGGTCTGCTGTGGTCTTTAAATACGGGTTAAGGAGGGAGGAGACAAGAAGATAAAGAAGAGGGGGTGCGACGGTTGTGGGGAGAAGAAGAGAAGCGGTTGGGGGTTAGGGGAGTCAATGTAGCAAGAGATTGTGTGTTTCGGGTTGAGTTGGTTTCAGGTGCGGGTTTAGGATCCGGTTTGGGGTTTAGGTTTATTTTAATTCGGTTTGGTTTAATTTGGTTTGGTTTGGGTTGGTTTGGGTTTAATAATTAATCTCTCTTTATATATGCATAAATGACCATCTAAAAATAGTTTTGGACTGCAATAAATTCCAAAAAAATAACACAATACTCTATTATTAAGTGTACATCCAAAAATATAATTTTTGTACTATTTTAATAATTAATTCAATACACAAAAATACAAATCAATGAACGAACATTTATTATAATTAGCTAAAAATAATAAAAAAATTCTATCTTAATCACAATAATAATTATTGTATTTTTAAATTAAATTCTAAAAAATCAGGGTGTTTACAAGTTGTGTATTCTCGTATGTATTATCCTTGAGATAGAAAATAAGACTTGTGAGATGTAAAGGTTGATGAGTGATGTTTATGGATGTAATTATTGTTAATTTTAGCCATACTTTTATCCTATAACTTTACAAGAGACAATCGCGATACAGATACAAGTGTATTTGTTTGACGCATAGCCTGGGATGTTAATTACGTATTCTGCTCGCCGTATTCCGGGATCAGGTCGTGACAATTATGGTTAGAAATAACTTATATATAGCATCCGTAATCCTGCAACAGATCATGACCATTGATGTGATCCAACGATATAAATAAACTACCCAAATTTGGGTTCAGCTCAATATAGCGATAGACCGGTATATCGACGATATACCAGTTTCGAGCCTCAAAATTATTCTGGAATACAAACGGTATACTAGCGGTATATCGCGATATATCGGTAATATTATGTATCGACGAATGTCGGTGAATGCGAACTTGGAATGAAAAGTAGCAAAATAAGGCTATAACGTCGGTATACCAACGGTATACTATGGTTATTTTTCAAAATAAGTATTGAAATGCCTCCTCCTTCGTCACCTCCAAGTCCCAGAGCTTTTCTAACACACGAATGACGTTTGTCCCACTATGGAGTATTCTCCATATAGATTCGGAACCCCACCCAATGCCAACAAGTATGTCTGTCTCGTCTTCCATGTCGATTTTCTCAGTTTTTGTAATGGTAATTCAAACTAGTCAAGCAAATATAAGTTTTCGCACCCAAAAGTATTTCGTGAAGCACATACTACGCAAAATATTAAGAGTTATTAATGTTGGAGTTTATTGAATTTTTTTTATAGAAAGTAGTCTCACGTACATGTAACAAATTGCAAGTGTGTAAGTCAATATAAAAAATTTCTTTTTTTGACTTGCATACATCGTGAGTGGTAGCTCAAATGGTTGGTATATGATGTGCTATTTTACAAAGTGGACAAGATTCAAATCCTCTAAGAAATATTTGTTTTTGTCACCCATTTTTTGAAAATGTTTCTTAGGAGATTCAAACTCGAACATGGTCGAAGGACACAAAATGTTACTTTTGTGACTATGCACTTTGTATTGGATACTTTTGTATGTCATTGCATCATTCATCGCTCATTCCAGCGTGTTGCAGTAGGGTGCAGCAGGAAGCTGCGTGATCCAACGTTCTAGTGTTGCTAATGCTCTCGTTGGACCTTGGTTCTAGGGTGAAAGAAGCTCACACTTGAGGTTGCTATTTTGGACCTTAGTTCCAGCATGGAAGATGCTCTCGGTGGCCCTTAATTCCAGTGTGGAAGATGCTCCTTCTGGACGTTAGTTCCAATATGGAGTCAGCCACACTGAAATTAGTTTCCAACATGGAGGCTGCTCTCGCTGGACTTGTGCTCCCACATGGCTTTTTCAGCATGCTTCAACGTGAGCAATTCAGCTACGTAACTGCCCACTTACTGGGGGTTACCACTGTAACCGTCCACTTAATGGAGAGTTATTTCTTGGATTAACTGTCTATCATGAGAATTATGGCTATTAAAGGGCCTTGACTTTCTTATATATTCTTTAGTGTGTGTTTTTTGACAATACACATGAGAACATACGCTACGGAAGGAGAATTAGCATCAGCGTTGAATCCACAAAGTATTGTCCGAGTGCTATCCTGGCTTCTGAGGGCGACAAGTGAGCATTCCAGAAGCAACTCTTTGAACTTGCTGATCCTAGGAGCATATCGACGTAGAGGGTCGAATCTTATTTTGAGCAGATCGGCGAAAATGGTTGAATCTTGTTTTGAGCAACGATGATTTTTATCACTTCAGTACGACTTTTTTTCTTTACATTTTTTTTTCTTATCGTAGCAACTTTGTTGGAAGTTAATTTTCAAAATTTTGTTTCTAATGAGTTTGTAATTTTTTTTAAGTTCCCGTAATCTGTAAATTGTATTTTGCATTTGGTTGGAGAATTGTCTGTATAACAGGAAACAACAGTCAAGTCATATCTACAGGTGTATTCTTTTCATATTCAGAGAGTGAAATTCCATTATGAGAATTTTCCATAGGATGGTATTAAATTCCACATTTTAACAGTGGAAAAGAGAGACTTATTTCTGGGTAGGAAACTTTGCATTATTGTATTTCTGGACTCAGCATGCTGTCCTAAAAGAGAGAAGAATATATATAGTGAATGAAGAATGCCGTATGTTTACCCCTCTTTTCATTCACATGGGTACTGTGCCACTAAGTCCAATGGCACTGAAGCTACATGCAGCTCTATGGCCCCCTTCTTCATTGACTCCACTGAGTGATAATGGAGAAGACGACAAAGAAAAAGAGCAAGCTATAATTTTTTTTTGGGGCGATGATGAGATTGTCTGTGCGACTCGATAGGAAGGGGAGCCCATGCGCGCACTACATCAGAGGCCTGATGATAGTAGACATTATCTGAGCTGGCGTGGGACAGGATGGGACGACCGTGCATAAAACTCAACGGCAAGGACGTCGTGCGGACGGGGTCCCGCACCATTCTACCACGGGTATAAACGACGGCCGACCACGCGGCCCGTCATTCGTTCTGCGCCGTAAAGGTGTCGTGAAGACGTCGTACGGACGTCATGCGAAAACGGGTGGCTGGGCGGCATCGGCCGTCGTAGGCGTCGTTCAGACGTCGGGGGCGCCACTTCGACGTCGTGGGTAAAGCGAGGGGTTGAGTTGCGGGCGTCGAAAAGCGTCATGCCGTCTCGTGGAGCTCTGGAGCGTGCGGAGTGCGCGAGGTGTGCGTTACGGGCGATGATGAAAATGCCAGTGTGCGACGCACACGACGAGTCTGATTTTCTAATGACGACCGGCATAGATGGGGGTAGGGACTCATATCAAACTAGGTTCGTGGCGTGATGGAAAAATTTTTTTTTACTTTTTTGAGATGTGAGAGCAAGTTATTATGACTTGAATGATTCTATATCATTTCTGCATGACTGCAACTTACATATACTATCCAATCCAGGTATAAGAGTATATATTTTAACTGTTTACAATTCTACCATGTGTTGCCATAAATAGCACTGCTGATATACTTATCCCTCTTAGGCGGACACAGCAGCCCTCAACTCAGTCTCCACTCGGCATCAAGTGCTTACGATTTGACCCGTATGTTCTCATCGCAGAATCAACTCAGTTTCAATAACTTACAACTCAGGCCCGCAGGTTCATAATCACGTCCATAGATTCATAACCTTTACATGTAGACTGGATCGACCCTAGGATAAGACGGACAAGACTTTGAATTTAGATAATTCATCTCTGCTAGGACAATCTTACAGGTTCAGCGTGATCCCCGTCAAAAGTCGGGGTCACGAATGATCTTCCAAGGCCGACTCACGATAATGATCAAGGTCGGGACAACCAAAATTACTTCCGGGTTGGACAAATCAATTCTCTGGGCCGACCCTGCATGTAGGCACTCACCTTAGTCCGTAGGCCTGCTTAACCTAGTCCGTTGGCCTGCTATGTCCAGCCAGCTGACCCGCACCGCTTGCCTGTTCCACTCTGTCCGGTCCGCTCCACTGTCTACTTGTAGTTTAATTTCCACCCCTTGAAATTAATTTACTTCTGTCAAATTTTGAACTCGTGACCACTTGACTCTGACCTTTATATATATATATATATATATATATATATATATATTTTCAAGTGACGTCTAGTCTAGCGATTAAGACCGATATATACTCAGGAGGTTACGGGTTCGAACCTCCTGGACGTCATTTAATTTTCTTTTGAAAAAATTATGTTGTGGATTGGTGGTGAGTGCAGTGCTTATGGGTTTCGCGGTACGATCCGGGTGGTGCGCGGATGTGCTGCAACATGCAGGTGCGGTGCTAGTGTGGAGCTGGCATGATACGACTGCGGCTGCATGAGACCTTCGAACGGGATGGGAAGTTGACTCTGACCTTTTATATATATATATATATATATATATATATATATAAGTGACGTCTAGCCTAGCGATTAAGACCGATATATACTATTCAGGAGGTTGCGAGTTCGAACCTCCTGGACGTTATTTATTTTTCTTTTGAAAAAATTATGTTGTGGATTGGTGGTGGGTGTAGTGCTTATGGGATGTGCGGTGCGATCCGGGTGGTGCACGGATGCGATGCAACGTGCAGGTGCAGGTGCGGTGCTAGTGCGGACCTGGCATGATACGGTTGCGGCTGCATGAGGCTTTCGAACCGGATGAGACCTTCGGACTTGTGGTGCCTTCGGGCTGGAGTGGTGCCTTCGGACCGGGATGTAGCATTTGGGTTCGGAATTGTATATATCGACCTCCGGACTTTACTGATTGTAAGCCTTCTGGCTGAGTGTAACCTCTCGAAGGAACCTGAATAAAATTTACCTTTTTCGAATATATATATATATATATATATATATATATATATATATATATATATATATATTATTTTTTATTTTTATAGCAGCCAGTATATAGAACCACACACGCAACCCGTCTCCACCGAGACTCGAATCCCGCTCTTACGAGCCACATGCATCACTCTTACCAATAGGCTAGAGGTCCTATATTGTGGAACAATAGGAATAGACAGCTACATCTCATATGCATCCATGTTCACTAGTACAATCCATTCATATTCTACATTTAGATTAACTCGTATAAAAATATAAGCCTATTACTAATATCATGTTTATATATATATATATATATATATATATATATATATATATATATTTCCTTATTTCGGTTCATTAACTTCACCGGAGAAGACAAAGGTAGTCTTGAAAGAACTCTAAATTGTCGACCTACGTCATATGGACATCAACCAACAAGAATCATACGACCCTCTTAGCTCTTCATGCATACTGACACCATCTCTCCCTCCACTTCGATCGACAACTAATTCCCGCGCACCGATGTGCTTCCGGACAATATAGTAATCTTCATATATATATATATATATATATATATATATGAAGATGTATACATCACTTGTACAGCAAGGCAAAATAACAAACACCTCCCGTGGATGGATTTGAGATCCGCTTGCTTGCAAGAAGACAAGGATGGTGATAATGTTCTATCCTCACAATCACATGCACTTATCAATCAGCCTACTATCACCCTTTATTTTCTCTTCTTTTGTCTTTCTCGATATGCGCTCTTTTTTCTGTTATAAAATATTTTGACTCTGGACTATCGAAGGAGTCTTAGACAATCCTTAGTAAAAGCAGTTTCAAGTGTTACATTTATATTTTAGTCAAAATTTATAGGGATTGAGAGCTGCAGTGGACTCTTGTCCGTACTTGAAAAATACTAGAAAATCAATAGTCTCATCCAAATTTAAATGTATCCAAGCAAGTAAATAGTAATCAAACTAGACTCACCAGAAAAAAAAAATAAAGAAGAAAAGGGGAAGAAGAAAGATGAGGTTGAGTATAAATTTGGAGGGTTATTTGAAGTGTGTCATTGTGTGCCAAAATCAAAAGAACACTCAAAAAGTAGTAATTTATACATTTTAAAAAAAATTGAACTATAGTATGAAGTGTATCCATTGTTGATGCTCTTAGTAAATGATTCTTAGAGCATCGATCTCTAACTCTACTATGACTTGTTGCTACATAGAAATGGCAATTTTATTTAAGAATTTTTCTTCAAAGCAATTGTCAAGTAAATAGTAAATCTTGTGTCGAAAGTTAAATACTACTAAAATAGCAAACTAGTGACGACTTGTTGGCGACGGATGTGGTCCGTTGCCAGGTAGCAACGGCTACGGTTCGACTGAACGTCCAACGGTAGTCATTTTAGGATTAACCAAATAGGCATCGCCTGTTCGTAGCGGGGTCGTCACATGTTTGCACGGCAAACCACGGGAACAATGTGGGAAACCAGTGCGACGGTCCAGTGACAACTTTTTTCTATTATATTTTACTTGGCGATGGACCTAGTCGTCGCTACTCCGTCGACGAGTACTGTGACCTCATTATAAAAAATAGGAAGTCGATCGAAATGTTAAAATTCACTCGACTCACTCTTTCCTCTCTCAACGTCTCCCCTCTCTCCGACGATTGGCCGATTGTGCTTCCCTCTCTCCGACGTACTCCTCTATCGACATGCGCCCCTCTCCTGCTGTAAGTTCTCTTGATTGACTCCCCCCTCTCCTACCCGTAAGTTCTTAAATATAGTAATTTAAGGATATGTGAATCCTCTGATACATCGCGTATGAAAGGATCCACAAATCCTTAAGTTATTGATATGCCACAAAGTTTCACAAAATTAAGAAAAAATTGCATTTATCACCACAAATACTATTGAATTGGTTTCGTCTTTCTAGAATTTTAACTAGTATGATAATATTCGTATTTTTCTTTGGTTTGACGACCTACTTATCTCTTTCTTGCAAGTCATTAAGAGCAAATTGCCGCCAACTCTTTGTTATAAATAGGTATTTGTCTTATTAAAATTATGCTTATAGAAGTTTGATTATTATTCTGATACTTCCATTTAATTGAGTTTCAAAATTGCACATGTAACATTTATTTAGAAGTGAAAATGTAGCCTAAATTACTTGCATTGATACTAGGCAGAAAGGCATCGAATGTCAATGTTGTAACTTTTATGGAAGTGGTGGAGAATGTGAGAATTCTCCAAAAGGTGACGTAGAGCTTCATATTAAAGCAACAAGAGCAAAAAGTAATCCATGGGTGATGGGTGTAACGCCCCGCTCCGCGCCGGCGTTATATATCAAGGTGAGTGGGCAGAACTTCGTTCTCTGATTCTTGCACGCCTTAATAATAACCTGAGTTTTTGCTTGCAATATTTTCTTAAGAGAATGATAGAACCTGCCTTGCATGTTAATGAACGAACTCACCTAGCTTGTCTTTGAATCAATGTCTGCTAACGAGAATCCTGAATCGCCTGCTTAGAGTGCATGAATATGTTCACTATCGTCTATGCTTCGAGAGAACCATACTGTGCCTGAACGTGTTCAAGTGATAAGTCGGATTGCCCCGCAACAATGAGTGTATTCTGATGGTTCGTCTCGTCTGCATACTAGAGTTTATTTGATAGTGTTCCATGCATTCGCGCGCGGTCGGACAATGGCTATTGGTGGAGAGCTGAACTGCATGTGTCCCGGCTGCTACCATGATAGTGCAAAGCAACCATGAGTCACAGCTGCCTCTAGCATCAGATAAAAGAGTCATTGGTATGCTGGACTAACCGCTACCGATCCTGAGATACTCGGGGACCGCCCTGCATATAGCTAAGTCATTGTGTTGGCTTGGATAGTGACTGTCCCTAAGAATGTGCATCGTGTGTCTAGCCTTGCATCAGACCCTCGAGTCGCACGAGACACGCTGCGCACACCCTGAAACATGAACGGTTTGCTTGCTTACATATTCAATATGAAACTCTGTTTCCAAACATGTTTCTAAACAAGTAAATCGACTCTGCTAGAACTGCATGAAACGAACCTAGGTAAAACTAGAAAGATCACTAGTAATGTAATGTTTTATAACATGATTACTTAGTGCCTGTTTGAGTGAATGCTTGTTTCTGTTCAGTTGATTTATCTCACCAGTACTTGTATAAAGTGCTGACCCACCAACAGTTTACTTGTTCGCAGGTACTGGATCGTCCGAGGAAGCGATAGGCGTGCCACAGTCCCGAAGACCCGGAATCCTGGTTTCGATTGTTGCCCCGAGAATGCTATCGTATAAGGGGGCATAATGTATGGAACGAACGTGTGCCTTTGCTAAAGGAAACCCAAGTTGCCTCGATTGTCCCGAACACTCAGTTGGCTAATGCATTGCATTGCAACAAGTCCCTTTCCGCTGCTTACTCGATTGATGCGATGATAGCCAACTATCAACTTAAACGATTGGCCTTGCACGGGCGCAACCCCAGGCCCGTGCGGCATCACGTCCCCCGAAAGCTCGAACGGGCCATTCGCTTGGCTCCCTTCCTCCCTCGCACCCGCGGGACGGGCGCGATGATTCGCGTCCGGCGCGCTGGGGCACGATGATACGTGCCCGGTTCGTTAATTCTCGGCCGCACGGGGCGGGGCAGGGCGGAGCGGCGGCCCGGGCTGGACCGGGGCATGACAGAATGGTATCAGAGCGGAATCGATTCTCTGGCCCAAACCGTTGCTATGACTCTGAGATATTATCGATATGGTTTTGCAAAGAGCGTTCCATACAATAAGTCCATAGATATTCTCAAAGTGCAAAATGTTTCCTGAACTTGAATTGCTTGATTGTTTCGATTGAGTACGGCGAGGGACGGCACTATCGCTACTCGGGATATCGAGAAGTTTATCCTTGAAGTTTCGAGGACGAAACTTTTTGTTGGTTGGTAAGTATGTAACGCCCCGCTCTGCGCCGGCGTTATATATCAAGGTGAGTGGGCAGAACTTCGTTCTCTGATTCTTGCACGCCTTAATAATAACCTGAGTTTTTGCTTGCAATATTTTCTTAAGAGAATGATAGAACCTGCCTTGCATGTTAATGAACGAACTCACCTAGCTTGTCTTTGAATCAATGTTTGCTAACGAGAATCCTGAATCGCCTGCTTAGAGTGCATGAATATGTTCACTATCGTCTATGCTTCGAGAGAACCATACTGTGCCTGAACGTGTTCAAGTGATAAGTCGGATTGCCCCGCAACAATGAGTGTATTCTGATGGTTCGTCTCGTCTGCATACTAGAGTTTATTTGATAGTGTTCCATGCATTCGCGCGCGGTCGGACAATGGCTATTGGTGGAGAGCTGAACTGCATGTGTCCCGGCTGCTACCATGATAGTGCAAAGCAACCATGAGTCACAGCTGCCTCTAGCATCAGATAAAAGAGTCATTGGTATGCTGGACTAACCGCTACCGATCCTGAGATACTCGGGGACCGCCCTGCATATAGCTAAGTCATTGTGTTGGCTTGGATAGTGACTACCCCTAAGAATGTGCATCGTGTGTCTAGCCTTGCATCAGACCCTCGAGTCGCACGAGACACGCTGCGCACACCCTGAAACATGAACGGTTTGCTTGCTTGCATATTCAATATGAAACTCTGTTTCCAAACATGTTTCTAAACAAGTAAATCAACTCTGCTAGAACTACATGAAACGAACCTAGGTAAAACTAGAAAGATCACTAGTAATATAATGTTTTATAACATGATTACTTAGTGCCTGTTTGAGTGAATGCTTGTTTCTGTTCAGTTGATTTATCTCACCAGTACTTGTATAAAGTGCTGACCCACCAACAGTTTACTTGTTCACAGGTACTGGATCGTCCGAGGAAGCGATAGGCGTGCCACAGTCCCGAAGACCCGGAATCCTGGTTTCGATTGTTGCCCCGAGAATGCTATCGTATAAGGGGGCATAATGTATGGAACGAACGTGTGCCTTTGCTAAAGGAAACCCAAGTTGCCTCGATTGTCCCGAACACTCAGTTGGCTAATGCATTGCAACAAGTCCCTTTCCGCTGCTTACTCGATTGATGCGATGATAGCCAACTATCAACTTAAACGATTGGCCTTGCACGGGCGCAACCCCAGGCCCGTGCGGCATCACGTCCCCCGAAAGCTCGAACGGGCCATTCGCTTGGCTCCCTTCCTCCCTCGCACCCGCGGGACGGGCGCGATGATTCGCGTCCGGCGCACCGGGGCACGGTGATACGTGCCCGGTTCGTTAATTCCCGGTCGCACTGGGCGGGGCAGGGCGGAGCGGCGGCTCGGGCGGGACCGGGGCGTGACAATGGGTCAAACAAAATTCCTGTTGATAGAATTTTTATCGACAAGATTACAGCTTGACCCAACACCTATGTAGGCGACGGGATATGCACCGACGATGGATTTATGATATTGAAACTAGGTTCTGATACACTTAACGACGTCTTAGCGACTAGCCTAAATGTTGACAATGAGTCACGTATTTGTCCTTGTACGTCGCGAAGTCGTCGTTCATCTAAGAATTCTCAGATAGTGACAGTTTTATACGTCACCTAGGTGTCGCAGGTCTTTGCCAAGACAACGCGTAGCCATTGCTAAGCTACACAGAACTAAAAAAAATTAATTTGAAATATAATAATCACAACACTTACATACTATATATAACATATAACCTGGCAATCATAATATATCAACCACCCAACACAATTCGGCATAGAATTTTTGTCCGAACGGTCCTTTCACCAGCACAAAATGCACGCTGCAACAACACAGAAGGAAAATATAACAATCACAACAATATAAGTATCAAATCCATGTCCAAATGTACACAACAACAATAGTAGACATAACAACATAAATATTAAATATAAAAAATTATCGATCTGGCAGTTGTCCATAGTTATGCAGATGCCCGAAGGGAGTGAGTGCACTATATTAGATGATAGTGAACTGAATGCCTCCGACGGAAGTAAACTTAGGATCCTCTCCAATGCGGCAGGAGATAGAATAGGGGCAGAGGTAGTGACAGGAGGAGTAGAGGCACCGGAAGGATCAGATATCGTGGCACCACGAGTGTCTAGGACAGCAACGGGAGGAACATTGGCACTAAAAGAACCAGCAGTCATCAGAACCCCAATGGTGGCATGTATAGTGCTAATAGACTCTGCATCACTGCCACATTGAACTGCAATATGGTCATCGCCGTAACAAGCCGATATATCTTCTCGGTAATTTTTGGAAGAGTAAAATAAGGAGGCGTAGGCGGTAGATGTCTAGAGACGAATGACATATGCGATGCCAATGAGCCAGTATCGTAGACGTGTTCGCCCTTTCCTTTCCCACCAGCGGCCTTTATAAAAAGGTTATTAGTTTGAGCGGGTGTGGAACAAGACATGGTCGCGGGCGAAGATTCAAAGACACTCTCGGCCACCCCCATCCTGAGTGGTCGGAGTGGTTGTCTCAGTCTTTAGAGACTGGAACGTAGCATTTACAATGACACTTTCTTAATATTCTGATGTGTTAAAACTAATCTACGTTGTTTCAAATATTCTAACTTGTAATATTTAATATTATTCTAACTTATAATATAAATTCTAATACTTACAGCAGTCTACATATGCAATGCCAAGGAGCCGGTGCCGTAGATGCGTTCGCCCTTTCCTCTCCCACCAGTGACCTTTATTATTAAAAGGTCATTGGTTTGAGCGGGCGTGGCATAGGACGTGGTCACGGGAGAAGACTCGGAGACACTCTAAGCCACCCCCATCCTGAGTGGTCAGAGTGGCTGTCTTAGTCTTTATAGACTGGAATATAGCATGTATAATGACACGTTCTTAATATTCTGATATGTTAAAACTATTCTACGTTGTTTGAAATATTCTGCATTATAATATTTAATGTTATTTTAACTTATAATATAAATTCTAATACTAACAGCAGCCTTATTGGCCTCTCGTCTACGTGGGCCTAGTCCTTCCTTCTCTTGTGCATGTACTCAAAAACATCGACGAAGCCGACATTATAGGGATCTCCCTCTCTTTCGCAAGCTTTTCTACGTATGTAAAATATTAACAAAACATATTAGTTTGATAATTAATATTATTAAACTATGTAATAAAATTATTTGAATACTTTGAATTATCTTACCGGGTGTTGATGGTGCAAAGCGATAGAGATCAATCCACCCATATACAGACAAATCCTACTCTCATGTTGTTGTACGTAAATGCAAGTATGATAAACCAAGTAACGATCCATTGTTTGATAGACGTGTATTATTATGGATTATAAAAAAATGTATAAAAGCAATTAGAGGTACAAACAAAATTATATGGCGACTCATAAACGACAAAATTGATTGTTGTTGATCCGTCGCTAAGTGAGTATCATATATTGGTTTCAGTTATCAAAAACTAAATATCCATCACTGAGACGTCGCTACGAAGATGCCACATAGGACGCTTGTCTATCGCTAATCAGTCATCTAATGCAATAGATGAATAGTCGTTAATCCGTCATAAAGCGGTGTCATCGTTGTCCATCGTTGGTTTAACAAGATGCCGTCGCTAAACTGTCCATCACCAGGTCATTATAAATTCGTCCAAGGTTCGACTATGTCACGCCCCAGTCCCAAAATACCGAGGGACCAGATACGTGGCAATGGCCAGCAGTACACACCGATGGACAAACCCAATTTAATGGATCCATCGGGGCATACTTAAGCTGTAGAACAATAATAAGGGTCTAGATATACTAATCTCATCCACAGAAATGAATACAACAATATCAGAATCATAGAGCAAGATCAATCTCAATAAAATATAACACTCGGGAAATAGCCCGATAATGAGTCTGATACATCTGTCAAGATACAAGAAATAAGCTAACTACATCAAATACTGAGTATGGGAACAGTATATACTCAGAAGATAACCTCGGTGATCACTCGTCTACTGAATCTGGTACTGCTCCGGTGTCTCCTCCTGCTAATGCTCCTGTCCTGTATAACCCTGGATCGATCTCGTCTGTAATATCTGGGGACAAAGTCCGGATCCAGGTCCTCAGGGGACAGCAAGGTACAGAAAATACAAGCCAAAATAAATGCAGTGCAGCAGAAAATACAATAAATAGGGTAAGCTATATAACCATCTATGTGAAAATGCAAGTGAGAGCATCACGAGTACTCAGGCTGAGACCACTACAAGCTCTGTGTCTGTGAGCCGGTAGCAGCAATAACTATATATTTTACTATGTGTTTACTATGTTTTATATATATGTAATCAGCCTGTATCCTGTGTGTCTCTCCCCACCCCATGTAATCACACATCTCATGTCCACGATGCATCATGTCCATGTCACGCACGATCATATCTAATGCAAAAAGTCATCTAATGTCCATGTATACGATCAATGTCAAGTCCTGCATCCTATACAGAATCACCACGAATATCTCGGGAAGATCCTGTCTCATGAATGGTGTCAAGTGTCCTGGGGTATAGTGTACTTGATAAGACAAGTACGAGAATGTAAAGTGTCACGAATGTCCATCTCTAGATGACAGTACACAACACCGCGTACGATGTTGGCACCCGACTGATAATCGGACGCTAAGTACGTCACACGGCCCTAGGTCAAGCATGCACAGCAATATAAAGAAGCAAGAAAAATATGAAACAATACTGCAGAGTTTGGCAAGGTACACTTGCCTGGGGTCCTGGCTCCAACTGTAGCTCTGGTCTCAGGGTGATCTGCAGGTACTACTCCGGTTGCTGAAATAAACATCACCATTAGATTCAGAAAATATCAAATAACTAGAAACGCCTGTCCTTACGTCCAATTTGGACACAAGGGCAAAAACGATATTTTCGGGCCAAAGCGGGGTCCACACGTGGGCCACTTTGCACCGAAAAGCGTGTCAGGGTCAAAGGTCTCCAAATTCGCCAAACTTAGTGTCAACAAGTCAGGAACGATGATACGAACCCAACGGAACTTCCAGAATTGGATTCCGATGAGCCGATCACAAAATCGCCCGTCAAGTGGAGCCGGTGGGGCCCACGATACGCGATTCTGTCAACGTCCTTAGAATTGAACCAAACTTGGGTCACAGGACCAGCGTATTGCTACGAGTCTGATGGCGCAAGTTTCTTCTCGATCCGACATGTGTACACAAAGTTACAGCGTATTCCAGAATCGACGAATACGGGGCGGTGTCGGCGGATACGCGTTGATTCCGGTGTGCACGCACATCCGAATCGACTTCTGCAAAATCCCACACGTCCGTATCAACGTCACGCACGATTCGGTAAAGACCGCGTGCGACCAAGTCGTCCCGTTTGGCGGAGCGTGCCCAGTTCCGGGGTGAATCGGGTCGTCGTTTTTCCTGTTTTTGGATCGCGGTGTGCGATCGCCACAGGACGCGATGCCCCGAGCGGGTTGCACGGTCACCGAGAGGGTCATACAGTCTACGCAACGCAACTGACGGAATCAAAAATGGAAATACGAGGAGGGAGAGAACGGTACCTGAACAGGGCTCGAGAAACCGAAGTTTCTCCGTGTCCGCGTGTCGAGTTCGAAGTGTTCGGGTCCTGTTTAGGTTTTTGGTGTGTCCGTGTCCGGTACGGCTCGAGTCTGTGTCCGGAGACAGCGGGGAATCTCGTCGGCGGAGGGCGGCTGGGCCTAGGCGTCCGGGGTGCTGGTCGACGGCGTCAAGCGGCTGGGCGGAGCTCCGGTCCAGCACGGTTGCTCCGGGGTCGGGCTCTGGTCAGGGAGGTCAGGCGAGGAAGGAGTACAGTGGTCGGTGGTCGGTGGTCGGGGTGATCACCGGAGACTCGGGGGGGTTCAGTCAAGGGGGAAGGTGTCGGGTTGGCCATGGATGAAGGTCGACGTGGTGGTGGAGACCGTTGTAGTCAAGCTCCGGCGCCAGGCGAAGGAGGGACGAGGATGGTGGGGAGGAGGTGCAGTGGCGGAGCTCCCGGCGGGCACGGCGGTGGACGCGGAGGAGGGGGACGCGTGGGGAAGGGGAGATCGGGTCGGCGGAGATAGGGTGACGGGGCAGCGGGCTAGGGCAGGGAGGCCAGAGCTCGTCGGAGAAGACGACGGAGCGAGGGGAGAGCAGGAGGAGGAGAGGGGTGATCCGCCGGAGTCGGGCCTGGCTGCGGGTGGCGGCTCAGGGTTAGGGTTAGGTTAGAATTTAGGGATAATTAGAAATTAGGGATTTGGTAATTGGTTTTCTTTTTCTTTATTTTTCTTTGTGGAGAAACTTAAGGAAAAATATGTATTTATACAAACCGAAATTGGACTAGGGTTAGACCTAGGATTCGGGCTGGGTCACGCTCCTTGGGCTTGGCTTCGGCTCTCATGGAGATGTCGGGCGTTGGCACGGATTTAATTCGGTTTAATTCTACATCGGTTTACAGGGCTTTAAACGGGTTTCCGGAGTCCAATAAATCCACGAAAAATTACCCTGTGTCCGGTTTTCCATTTTACACCATAAAATATTATTTCCATAATATTTTAATATGAATAAATCGCAATTAAAAATCATTGAATTGCCAAAGGCCTGGGTTTTAATTATCGAAAAAATCCCGGGAAATTGCAAATTAAAATTCCGAAAATCAGGGGGCTTACAATCTACCCAACTTATAAAAATTTTGTCCCCGAAATTAAATTAGGGTAGGGTCTAAAGAATTCCTCTTAAGTGAACATTGCGGTCTCTACCCAACTTAGAATTTACCCATGTATCATCTAAGGCTATCTAAGAAAGCTATGGCCCAAATCATGTTATTGAATCCTCAAAGTTGTTAACACTATCCACGTCATCTATGATATGCCCTTAATCATTTATAAAGGCAGTCATCTAGTAGTATGATTGGCCTATGGGGTATATCTGGTACTTGTCTATATGTCAAACTTATATCAAGCACGAGGTTTCGCCTTTCCGAAATAAGGGAAGACAGAGGTCAATAATAAAGAGTTCAAGGGTGAGATAAACAGAATAGAAGTATCAGGGTCAAGGCATTTTAAGAATTCAAATGGGAATCGTCAAGCAGTTGTGGATTGAAATCCTATTCTGGTAATCCCTTGTTCGCATGCTCGTATTAGTACAGTTATGTAACCGATACGATATGTCAGGCATGTCTAGGGAAAGTATACTCGTCTACTAATCACTACATATCTCAATCCACGTAAAGTAGCGTTACGAAGGGCGAATCAAACGCACTAAGGTTGGCCAGACCCTAATACCTTGATTCTGAATAGACAATTGTATTAGTGTACATGTCCACTAATACATATGTCATGAACAAGCTCGATAAAGAAGAAGCTTGCAAAACTAGGCTATAACAGCAGCATAAGTCAAGGTAGTACAGCAATATAAATACGCTAGATGATGATGAAAGGTGGTACAAATTTAATTCAAGTTCACAAAACAAAAACAAACAAGCATCCATAATAATAAAAGACTACACAATCTCTACAGTCATCATACAACCTCCCTGTCTAAGTTGCTAGTCGACCAAATAGGGACAAGGACCTCTAAATTCTATTGTCTGAATTGCCACTATCTTCTTATACAAGTCTAAAGTTGTGTCATCCTAGTTTACCCCATTAATGGGTCAATAGGGCTAGGTGGTACTATGTTGTGAGGCATACTACCCAACTTATAACAATAAACTAATACTGAAATCGTCTTAAGGATACCGTGAAAACTCTTGTTTAAGGTCTACGAGAAGGGGTCATGGTACCTATTAGGGTATCCTCCTATATTACATAGGTCGTGGTCGTCTTAAGTCTTAGTCATCGTGCTTATAGAACAAGTGTCTTACTAGCCGTTAAGGGGGAAAGGGATCTAACTGGTATCGAGGTGGGGGTACTAACTATGTGACTTAGGCTAAGGGGTACTCATCGGGTCACAATCTACAATAATAACTTAAACTGCCCAGTTCTAACTACCAATCACCTAGAAAATAAAAACTTTAGAGTAACAACCAAAATAAACAATAAGAAGCGCACAGGAATCAAGGCAGGATGCAAGTCAAGAAATTAATTCGAATCCGATATAGATGTCAGGAACGATTCAAGCAAGTGGATGAGATTCAAAAACTTATCCTATTCTTGTTGCAGGCTTGCTCGGTCCCTAAGTTGAAACCGAACAATTTAGTCGTTGACCTGCATGGGCCACCACAAAAATCATGTCACGCCCCAGTCCCAAAATACCGAGGGACCAGATACGTGGCAATGGCCAGCAGTACACACCGATGGACAAACCCAATTTAATGGATCCATCGGGGCATACTTAAGCTGTAGAACAACAATAAGGGTCTAGATATACTAATCTCATCCACAGAAATGAATACAACAATATCAGAATCATAGAGCAAGATCAATCTCAATAAAATATAACACTCGGGAAATAGCCCGATAATAAGTCTGATACATCTGTCAAGATACAAGAAATAAGCTAACTACATCAAATACTGAGTATGGGAACAGTATATACTCAGAAGATAACCTCGGTGATCACTCGTCTACTGAATCTGGTACTGCTCCGGTGTCTGCTCCTGCTAATGCTCCTGTCCTGTATAACCCTGGATCGATCTCGTCTGCAATATCTGGGGACAAAGTCCGGATCCAGGTCCTCAGGGGACAGCAAGGTACAGAAAATACAAGCCAAAATAAATGCAGTGCAGCAGAAAATACAATAAATAGGGTAAGCTATATAACCATCTATGTGAAAATGCAAGTGAGAGCATCACGAGTACTCAGGCTGAGACCACTACAAGATCTGTGTCTGTGAGCCGGGTAGCAGCAATAACTATGTATTTTACTATGTGTTTACTATGTTTTATATATATGTAATCAGCCTGTATCCTGTGTGTCTCTCCCCACCCCATGTAATCACACGTCTCATGTCCACGATGCATCATGTCCATGTCACGCACGATCATATCTAATACAAAAAGTCATCTAATGTCCATGTATACTATCAATGTCAAGTCCTGCATCCTATACAGAATCACCACGAATATCTCGAGAAGATCCTGTCTCATGAATGGTGTCAAGTGTCCTGGGGTATAGTGTACTTGATAAGACAAGTACGAGAATGTAAAGTGTCACGAATGTCCATCTCTAGATGACAGTACACAATACCGCGTACGATGTTGGCACCCGACTGATAATCGGACGCTAAGTACGTCACACGGCCCTAGGTCAAGCATGCACAGCAATATAAAAAAGCAAGGAAAATATAAAACAATACTGCAGAGTTTGGCAAGGTACACTTGCCTGGGGTCCTGGCTCCAACTGTAGCTCTGGTCTCAGGGTGATCTGCAGGTACTACTTCGGTTGCTGAAATAAACATCACCATTAGATTCAGAAAATATCAAATAGCTAGAAACGCCTGTCCTTACGTCCAATTTGGACACAAGGGCAAAAACGATATTTCCGGGCCAAAGCGGGGTCCACACGTGGGCCACTTTGCACCGAAAAGCGTGTCAGGGTCAAAGGTCTCCAAATTCGCCAAACTTAGTGTCAACAAGTCAGGAACGATAATACGAACCCAACGGAACTTCCAGAATTGGATTTCGATGAGCCGATCACAAAATCGCCCGTCAAGTGGAGCCGGTGGGGCCCACGATACGCGATTCTGTCAACGTCCTTAGAATTGAACCAAACTTGGGTCACAGGACCAGCGTATTGCTATG
The DNA here is from genome assembly GCA_036927795.1 of Iris macrosiphon. Classification (NCBI taxonomy): domain Eukaryota; kingdom Viridiplantae; phylum Streptophyta; class Magnoliopsida; order Asparagales; family Iridaceae; genus Iris; species Iris macrosiphon. The sequence continues at coordinate 25,557,460 of JAYESA010000006.1, read as the reverse complement.
AGTCCGATGGCGCAAGTTTTGTCTCGATCCGACGTATGTACACAAAGTTACAGCGTGTTCCAGAATTGACGGATACGGGGCGGTGTCGGCGGATACGCGTTGATTCTGGTGTGCACGCACATCCGAATCGACTTCTGCGAAATCCCACACGTCCGTATCAACGTCACGCACGATTCGGTAAAGACCGCGTGCGACCAAGTCGTCCCGTTTGGCAGGGCGTGCCCAGTTCCGGGGTGAATCGGGTCGTCGTTTTTCCTGTTTTTGGATCGCGGTGTGCGATCGCCACAGGACGCGATGCCCCGAGCGGGTTGCACGGTCACCGAGAGGGTCATACAGTCTACGCAACGCAACTGACGGAATCAAAAATGAAAATACGAGGAGGGAGAGAACGGTACCTGAACAGGGCTCGAGAAACCGAAGTTTCTCCGTGTCCGCGTGTCGAGTTCGAAGTGTCCGGGTCCTGTTTAGGTTTCTGGTGTGTCCGTGTCCGATACGGCTCGAGTCTGTGTCCGGAGACAGCGGGGAATCTCGTCAGCGGAGGGCGGCTGGGCCTAGGCGTCCGGGGTGCTGGTCGACGGCGTCGAGCGGCTGGGCGGAGCTCCGGTCCAGCACGGTTGCTCCGGGGTCGGGCTCTGGTCAGGGAGGTCAGGCGAGGAAGGAGTACAGTAGTCGGTGGTCGGGGTGATCACCGGAGACTCGGGGGGGTTCAGTCAAGGGGGAAGGTGTCGGGTTGGCCATGATGGAGGTCGACGTGGTGGTGGAGACCGTTGTAGTCGGGCTCCGGCGCCAGGCGAAGGAGGGACGAGGATGGTGGGGAGGAGGTGCAGTGGCGGAGCTCCCGGCGGGCACGGCGGTGGACGCGGAGGAGGGGGACGCGTGGGGAAGGGGAGATCGGGTCGGCGGAGATAGGGTGACGGGGCAGCGGGCTAGGGCAGGGAGGCCAGAGCTCGTCGGAGAAGACGACGGAGCGAGGGGAGAGCAGGAGGAGGAGAGGGGTGATCCGCCGGAGTCGGGCCTGGCTGCGGGTGGCGGCTCAGGGTTAGGGTTAGGTTAGAATTTAGGGATAATTAGAAATTAGGGATTTGGTAATTGGTTTTCTTTTTCTTTTTTTTTCTTTGTGGAGAAACTTAAGGAAAAATATGTATTTATACAAACCAAAATTGGACTAGGGTTAGACCTAGGATTCGGGCTGGGTCACGCTCCTTGGGCTTGGCTTCGGCTCTCATGGGGATGTCGGGCGTTTGCACGGATTTAATTCGGTTTAATTCTACATCGGTTTACAGGACTTTAAAAGGGTTTCCGGAGTCCAATAAATTCACGGAAAATTATCCTGTGTCCGGTTTTCTATTTTACACCATAAAATATTATTTCCATAATATTTTAATATGAATAAACCGCAATTAAAAATCATTGAATTGCCAAAGGCCTGGGTTTTAATTATCGAAAAAATCCCGGGAAATTGCAAATTAAAATTCCGAAAATCAGGGGGCTTACAGACTATACGACGACTAAAATTTTAGCGACTGCCCGTTTACTGGCGCCTATAATTTGCCCTACTTTAGCCACCAAGTCGTCGCTATTTTTGAATAGCAGCCATTTGGCGACGAATCTGGCCTTCGCTAAATCCCTATAATTTTGTAGTATATAAAAAATATTGTGAAGTTGGTTGTCTAGTTATAAACAATATATTTGACAATATCTTCACCTCCATGTCATCATTTATGATAAAAAAAATTAGAAAAAAAGTAAAAAGTAAAAAAGTTGTCTTAGAAATTAGAAAAAAAAGTAAGCATCCCAATATTTTTGCATGTCTTCTATTTTTGCATTATAGAAGACATTTCTACTTGTCTTTTATGAATATAGTCTTGTCGCCTAGAAAATATAGTCTTAAGTTTCATGCCACTTGGGAATCAAAACACATTACAAGACAATAGACATTGTCTTGTGTCTCATCTCCGACCCTACTGTCATGTAATTTGTTGTGAGCCTGACACAAGACAATGTCTCTCTTAGGTGACAAGCAGAGGCGGACGCACGTGTAGTGCATTGGGGTAAGGCCCCCGTAAAAAATGAAAAAAATTTAGTAAGCAATAGTAGAAAGTATGGGACCTAGCCACCCAGGCCCACACAGAAATGTCCCCCTCTAAGAAGTAAGCCCTCTTCTTTCTCTGCTTACTGCGCTGTGTCCCCCCATTCTTTCTGTTTATATTCGTCGCCGACCCAAAAAAAAAAATTAGAAAGCAGCTACTGCCTGCTGGAGCTGCCGGAGGAGTGGAGGACGGAGGTCACGGAGCTACTATTGGAAGAAGCGTAGGCGTTGGAGTAGCAACCTGCAATTAAAGATAAAATTTAAAATCAAATTAGGTCAAAATCAAGTTAGGTCAAAATTATTTTAGGTCAAAATTAAGTTTTTATTTTTGTATGGAGGTTAGATTTCTATTTCTGTGATGTGAATTAAATTTATAAATTTGTGAAGTCTCTAATGGAGAAATTATGTCTATATTTGTACTTGTAAAATTGATTTACGAAATTGGAAGTCTAAATATGGAAAGATTTTTTAAACAAAAATTATCACCTTAAAGTGCAACTGGAAGTTCAGGGGAGGATGCATCTAATATTACGCAACAGCCTTTTTCATCAACTTCAGTTTGGAAAGAAATTGTTGATTTGAATAGCCTCCCTTTAGATCTGGCAGAAAGAAAAAAGATTTCTGAATAACACCCAAACCAAGTTGACAAAATTAGAAGAACTTATTTGCTCAAGGAGGCTTATCAACCCCGTGGCCTGATTTTCCCAAAAAAATGATTCAAAATAAATGGTATATATTTAATCCGATTTGGTTTGATCAATATGCTAATTGGTTAGAGTATAGTGTAAAAGAAAAAAAAAATATTACTTTGTTGCTATTTCTTTTGGGATTAATTTGGCAATCAAGGTGGTAGTAGAACATTTGTAATAAATAATTTTTATGCTTGGAGCAAAACAAAGAGGTTAGATTTCAATGTTTGTGGTTAATAGTGCCCATAATTTGTCAATGAAGAAATGTGAAGATATAATAAGACAAGAGCAATCCATTGCGGTTGCTCTTCATAGACAATCAGATATTGTGAGAAATGAATATCAGATTCGTTTATATGCTTCAAATGATGCTTGTAGATTTTGTTGCACCAATGGTTACCTTTTTGCGACCATGATGAGATCGAAGATTCTATAAATAAATAAATAAATCTTGAAATGATTAAGTATACTGCTGATCAAAATGATTATGTTCATAATTTTGTTGCTCCGGCATTTAAAAAGATATTGCTCATTATTTTGCACAAAAAATAGTGCAAAATATACTTGAAGAGTTACAAGATATTTTCTTATTGATGGTGGATGAGTCTAGTGATTTATCTAGCAAGGAACAAATGGTTGTGGTTTTGCAATTTGTTGACTCCTTTGAAAATTTAAAAGAGAGGTTCATTGGTGTTGTTCATGTGATGGAGACTTCTGATTTGTCTCTAAAATTTGCTATTGATAATTTGTTTGTTGATTATGGTTTGAGTTTGATGAAAGTTCGTAGTCAAGGCTATGGTGGTACAAGTAATATGAAAGGTGAATTCAGTGGGTTGAAAATTTTGAATATGAATGAAAATGAGTCAACGTATTATGTTCATTGTATTACATATCAACTTCAATTAGCTCTTGTTGCTGTTGCTAGAAAACATGCTGATATTGCATACTTTTTAATATGATTTCTATCTTGATGATGTTATGGGAGCCTCTTGTAAGCGTAAAGACATGATTCGACAAAAGCAACCAGGAAAAGTAGCATAAGGAATCAGAAGTGGTTCGATTTAGATGGAAAAGGGATTGAATCAAGAGTTAAGCCTTAAGAGGGCTAGGGATACACATTGGGGGTCTCATTATAAATCATTGTTGAACTTGGTTGCTTTGTTCTTTTTTGTTGTTGAAGTTCGTGAAGCTGTTTCATGTGATGATATGAATTCATCAAACAAATCTCAAGCACGTGGTCTATTGTGGTATTTGCAATCATTTGATTTTGTCTTCAATTTGTAATTGATTATAAGTTTATTGGGATCATAAATGAGTTATCATTGGCTTTGCAAAGAAAAGATGAAGACATTTTGAATGCTATAGCACTTATCAAAGTGGCTAAGAGGCGATTGCAAGCGATAAAAGATGATGGTTGGGAATCTCACCTAAGTAAGATCATCAAATTTTTACAATGAGAACAAGATTAACTGTTTGGATATGAATGATGAATATGTTGATCCTTACCATCCTCGACGTAAAAGTAACACTACTAATGAATTTCATTATCATGTGAAATACTTTTATGCGATTATGGATAAGCAACTTTTGGATATTAATGATTGAGGTTAATTCTGAGTTGCTTCTTTGTGTTGATAGTTTGAATCCAAGTGATGGTTTTGGAGATTTTAATACATCAAACACTAAAAAATATACTATTTTAGCAACGAAATTATCCATCGCTAATATATATTTTTTGTCGCTCTTTGCATTTAGCGACTGATTAGCGACAAAAATATTCAGTCAGAATAATTAACTTCGCTAGGGAAATTCTACCGCTAATCTGTCGCTTTATCGACGGATTAGCGACGGAATGAGCGAGATAAAATCAACGACGGATCAGTGACGTATAAATTTTGTCGCTAAACTTTCTGACCACTTACCGACATAATAGTGATGGATTATGTGAGCCAAATTTTGCCCATTTTTTTAGAAGATTTTGCACATTCAGGTCTCACAGAGTTCATCGCTAAGTTGTCACTCTCAGTGATGGATTAGCGACGGATGTTAGCGACGGACTCTCACACATGTTTGGCACATTTGTGTGTAACAGACGTTTTAGCAACGGAATTGTCCGTCGCTAGGTAGTCGCTGGATTGAGATTCTTCGTCGAAAATTCGTCGCTGATCTCAGATTTTCCAAATTTTTCGTCTTTATTACGTCGTCATTCTGTTGCTAAAGATAATATTTTCCCCAGAAATTAATTTCTACAGAGCATATACCTGTTATAATTTCACCAATTTCCAACCAAATAAATTATACACAAGTAAATTCCACACAAACTAATAAAACCCACACAAACATGTACAAATGTTATATATACAATAAAATAATAAAATAGAGTAATCCAAATATGTACAAATAACTATTATATAATCTCATAAAGTCAAATAAATACAATTAAGTCAAAAAATACAACCAACACAAAAAATCCCACAAATTCAAAATATCCATCAAGTCGATGGTGGAGGCGGAGGCGGCTGTCGGCTAGCCATGTACTACGCCACAACCATAGCGATGATATCATGTAGATCATCAGGAGAAATGGAAAAAAGAGTAGTGGAAGAAGCCGTCGAAGGAGCTGGATGACCCAACAATGCTGTTGGAGAAGCTGGAGCCGTCGGAGTAGCTGGAGGACCCGCCGTAGTAGCCGTCGGAGAATCCATCGTAGTAGTCGTCGGTGTAGCCGTCGTAGTAGTCGTCGGAGGAGCAGGTGCTACACATCACGAGTGTCTATCAACTGTCAGACCAGACCATGTAGCTCATGCACGGTCGTCGTAAGCTGCTCCAGAGACATCGTACCAGAAGGAACGTTGGAGCCGGACACTGATGGAGCTAGAGTAGTCGTCGGAGGAGCTCTGAAAAGAACAGACGGCTGGGATGCCAATGATACTGTACCGTACCAGCTGCCAAATTTCCATCTCCCAACAGCTTGTACCTACCGATAGTTTTTCTCAGTCGGCGTACTACTCTCAGCATCCCCATTTAACTTCCCATACGTCTCCTATATTTAGTGATATAAATAGGTTTAGAGTTAATAATTTTAGAATTATATGTGCTATATTTGATTTTTGTTAGAGTATCATATTAAATACTAGATATCATAGTATATGTATATAATTTGAGTTATATTTGCAATATTTGATTTCCATGATATCTTAAAATAGGATATTAACCAAGGTTCAAAGTATCAGAATCAGAATCAGTATTGGACCATTCCTACGAGGTTTAAAGTAAATTGAATAAAATTATAATTTTAAGTATTTATAGTATTTACAGTATTGTTTCTTAAAATCGAATATTAACCAAGGCGCATAATTTTAAGTATTTACAGTATTGTTTTTTAGTATTTTTTAAATTGAATAAAATAGTAATCACCCTTGTCGATTAATTTACATGCGATATAAAAGTTTTTCTCTTTTATATGCTTTTACAATATGAATATAACCTAATATAACTTCATAAACCATCATAAAGGATAAAAAATCAAACTAGAAACTAGAAAATGACATAGTTTGACTGTTTGACCAAGAGTTGATCTAGTTTGACTGCTTTGACCAAGAAACCTAGAATCTAATTAAATTATAAAAATAATCTAATTAAATTGACAAAATTTTATAAAGACAACTTACATATGCTTTGGCGGCCCGATCATCTACGAACTTCCTATCATTCTTTCTTTTGTGGGTCCGCTGGAAGATTGATGGGAAGTCAACGGTCGTGGGGTCGTCCCCGGCTCTAGCGGCCTCGTCGTACTGTAAAAATTAGGCAATAATAAATAAACAAAAAAATTAGAATTATAAAAAAATTGATCTAGCAAAAAAAAATTTAATACTAACCATCCGTCAAAAATCCTCGACGGTCAGAATGGATCCACAAGTATGGAGACCACCCTTATAACGGGCAGCCTTCACCCTCTCACACTTAACCTTGTAGGCCGGGGTGTCCATCTTCTTCTTCATCTCCTCCCAGTACTCCGCCTTCAGCCACTTCTTGCAGTGATCCGATCCAAGTAACGCCAGCGCCTTCTGGTCATTGATCATATCTCTCATCCTCTTGCTGGCGACAGTCTTGTAGCACTTTCGAATATCACTATCTCTATGATCCAGCCCCCAGTACAACCTCCAAAAATTAAAAAAATATTTTTTATCATTGTAATCGAAAAAATTATATATTATTATAAATCAAATTTATATACATACCCCGAGCTTCTCCAGCCAAGCGAATCGTCGATAGAGCGGGATGTCACTGAAGTTGATATAAGGGCCATCAAAGTAGCCCTGCATGATCTCCCCCAGATCATTCCCATCCATGATCGGGAAGAATCTGAAATAAGTACACAATATACAAATAGAATAAAAAAATAAAAAAAGTATAAATTGACAAATAAATGCTACGTCGTTCCATTGGCCCATAGCTCGGGACGATAGATATTGGTTCACCGCTCTGGTAGAGTATGCGGGTCTACAAATCCTGGATGGAGGACATATACTCCGTTGTCCATAAGAAGGCATGGAAATAGATTTGCTCCTGTGGGAGCAATTTATAAACCCCATGATTTTTAGATTTTAGATTTTATTATTTTTATTATTGGTATTATGTAATTATTGAGATTAAGGGAGAAATTTTATTATTTTAGCTAATTAAAAAAATATAAAATTCATGGATAGATATTTATGTATATTTAATTAATTATAAATATTACACAGAAAATATTTTTTTTGGTGTACAACTATATTAAAGTATTGTAGATTTTTTTGAAATTTATTTGAGGTACAAACCTATTTATAAATGGCTATATATATACGTATATATATGGATAATATAAAAGAAATAAATAACAAACCAAACCCAAACCCAAATCCAAACCCAGAATCAACACAAAACCAAACTCGAAATCAACCCAAAGCTCAAACCCCTCAGTTCGAATTCAGAAACCCTCCCGACCCCTCAATTCCTATTCCGAAACCCCCTTTTTCACTACAATTTATACCTTCACCATAGACCCACATCCTCAGACTTCTCTCCTGCATCCAGAGGAACACTCTACCACTTTCGACCATCGTTGATCGCCGTCGACCGTCACACACCGCCACAAGCAGACCCGCCCAGAATCACGATCAGCAGAGCATTGAGGTACCCTTCTTCCCATTTTTGTTTCTCCCTACACAAGAAACCAAATAGCGAACCGTCGATTCCTATGTAAAGACCACATGACCCCCATAAAACCTGTTTAAATAGTTTAGTTTATTATATCCGGTATCGATCTAAATTGAGACAGATAGCAGGAAAAAAAATGACTAAGTTTTAAGAACAGAAACTGTTCCAGGTACACGTATTTGAGTCCCGTTATCTCCAACACAGCATGTGATGTTAAAATTCTACTTGAATATACTTCTGGACAACATAACATAGTTTTAATTCCTTTAAACACTTTCTTTTAATTCGGATTATGTTGTAATTATTTTAATGCTAAAATTTGTCAAAAACTTATTTTTGTAAATCCAAACTTTCTCGAAACGGGGTGCGTCCCGCCAAACGAGCAACTTTGTCGTGTTAGAATTTCATTGAAAGGTGCGTATCGTCAACATGGATGTATGAAATTTTATGAAACTTAATTTGGATGCGCGTGCACACCGAAATCAACGCATATCCGTTGAAAAATATCGTATCGGCCTATTCTGACACTTATCATAAATTTGTGTGTGCTTATCGTTTCGCAAAGAAACTTGTGCCAACGGATTTGCAGCATTATGCTGGTCCTGTGACCCAAGTTTGATTTCATTCTGAGAACGTTGACAAAATACCATTTTGCGGGCCCCATTATTCCACTTAACGGGTGATTTCGTGACCAACTCATCGAAATCCAATTTTGAATACACCGTTGATTTCTTATCATTATTCTGGACCTGTAAATACTAAATTTGTTAAATTTAGAGAACTTTATCTCTAACATATTTTACGGTATAAAGTGGGCCACAATTGGATACCACTTTAACCCAAAACTGTCAATTCTGCCCCTGTGTCCAAATTGGACTTATGGGTAGTCAATCCTAGCTATTTCAAGTATTCTGAGAACATTGGTGATGTTTGTTTCAGAATCCAGAGACATACTTGGATATTTTACCTTTATATGAGCAGTTAACGGAGTTCAGAGCCCAGACAAGTGTACCTTGCCAACTTGTAGTACATACTGTTATATTATCTACTTGTGTTTCGTTCATTTATATATACTCTTGTGATGTACCTGTTCAACCTAGGACCGTGAGACGTTGCTTAGCGTCCGAACAAGATTCGGGTGTTGATGTCGTACCCGGAGTCGTGTAACATCATTTAGAGAGTTGATTCCATGATCATATTTTTACGTGCTTGTATTACCAAGTACGCCATCCCGTAGGATACTTAATACTATTTCATCTGATAGAATATTTCTTGAATTATTTATGGTAATTTTGTATAGGCTTACAAGATTCATGATATGAGACTTGCATATATAGAGATATCATTATGACTCGTTGTACTAGCTAGAGGTCCTGATTTTTCGTGTTATGGACATAAGACGTGAGGTTACATTAGGTAGAAAGAGACACATATGCTACAGGCTGATTATATATATATATATATATATATATATATATATATATATATATATATATATATATATATATATATATATATATATATATACAGCTGGAGGTACTTAGTCTCTGTATCAGAGCTTGGCATATTTATTGGCCATATGAGATACTACTGGCTACTACGGGCTCCCCGACACAGAGACTGTAGCGGTCTCAGCCTGAGTACTAGTGATGCTCTTATTTGTATTTCACTTAGCTGGTTACAAAGCTTGCCCTGAGGATCTATTTGTATTTACTGTATTTTATTTGGCTTGAGTGTTTCATGTACCTTGTTATGTCCCCTGAGGATCTGGATCCGGATTATGTCCCCAGGTAAAGCAGAGGAGGATTACCCAGAGGTATACGGGACAGGAGTTGACATTGGAGCGGTATTGGCACCAGAGGACAAGGTTGTGCCAGAAGATTTCTCCTGAGTACTCAGTTACTTACTCAGCTATTTATGCTTAGTGTTATTTCATACTTGGACTTATGGACATATGTATTGGTGTTATTCTCTTTTCTTTATTGTGACGGGTTGTTCCCCGAGACACTACTTATGTGGACTTGATGATGGTTTATTTTCTTTTTATCTATTATCTTGATTGGTATATCATATTATATTATAATTGCTTTATGTGGATGAGACTAGAATTATACTGTGATAGATGGGGCAGACTTGTATTTATATTTATTACATCTTAAGTGCACTCTAACGGGTCCATTAAATTGGGTTTGCCATTGGAGTTGTGCTGCTGGCCATTGACACGTGGCTAGTTTCTTGGTATTTTGGGACTAGGGCATGACACAATTGGTGGAGTAGCCGGTGTAGTAGTACCCGTAGTGACTGGAGTAAAAGAAGGGATAGCAATTGATGGCGATCCGGGAGATGGAGTAGTTCCTCCTACTAAAGAACAAGTATAAGGGGATACACCATCTGCCGCATCTACGAACTCATCCTCAGGTCGTGTGCAAGAATTCGGGATAGCAAGCATAGTGGACGGAGAATATTGAGAAGATGATCCTCTCTGAACTTGTCATCGTCCTCGTCCTCTTCCTTGCCCTACCATACTATAGGTAAATCTACAACAAATAAAAAAATGGTATCATCAAACAGATAATTATAAAGTAATGGTGTAGTAAAATAAGTAAATACTAGTTTGATGATAAAATAAATAATAATTGTGTCATAAAATAAGTAAATAAATATCTAAGTTAATGCATATGTATGTACGTACTAATATTCTTCATCTTTTGAATTATCATCGTCTTCCGAATCATTTTCTGAATCGTCTTTATCTTCTACTTATTTATTTTCATTTTTTACTTCCACTATCACTATCACCTTCATCTTCTAATTCATGTTCTTTGCTCAATACCTCCATATCAGAGTTCTCCTAAATATAAGGTAAATCTTATATCTCAAACTCTTCGTCATATCATCCTCTACGGTAACGTCAACCTTCATACCATCAACACCGGCCAAATTTATATATACAAGTTGAGGCATTACCACCTAATCCTCTTGGTATGCTAGATCCCCAATATTATGTGTTTCTAGTTTTAGTTTTGCATACAGCCCACCAATCTTTATTATTGCATCATCAACTATGATAGCTCGTATAATACACTTGAACCGTTTGACTAGTCAACACAAATGGTTCAAAATCTATATATCTTTTTTCATATTTTATATCAACAAACCTAAACTGTTTGTTAATTTTTCATTCTTGGTTGGGTGTTGTATCGAACAATCACATTTAAACAACATAATTTTTGTCTCATAAGAGTAATCCAGCTCCACGACATCTCTTAGTACATCATAATAGTCAAATTCTGGATCGACATCGTAGACTGAACCCCTCACACATACTCCAAAATTCTTCATATAATTAGCCTCCTCATCGACAAATGATTGATTAATAGACTTATCATTGGTTCTAAATTTGAAGCCATTGATGATGTATCCATCCCAATACTTTGCCCTCTTGCTTGGTCCAATAGCTAATGCCCGAAGTCGTTTATTTTGTAAGTTTGTACCAGGACGAAAAACTTGACACATCACGTATCATATAGACATTAGACTTAGACAAAGATTGGTCTAAATGCTAAATTTAAAATACTTAATATTTAGGATCTGTACATAATTATGGAATCATGATAAAAAAAATTTATCAACATCTAACAATATCATCTTTATTAATATTAGGTCTCCCAATTTTTACCTCAACTCTAAAAGTACTATAATAATAAGAAAAACAGTTCGAGCAATTCTTTTTCAAGAATATATAAAATTAAAATATCTAGTAAAGATATGTCACTTACTTCTCAATATCTCACATCTCTTATACCACTATTTAATAATATATACCGATGAGGGGCTTCAAACTCATCGTCTTTCAGCCAACGTACTTTAGTAGCACTTGTAGGCTTTTCTCTCATATTGAAGATAGTATGGATTATACTATTCGGGGCATCAACCCCACCATCATCATTCCATGGGGCTCTATTACGATTTGTTCTGACATTAGTATCAAAGTAGATGGAGCAGAAGTTTGAAACCTCCTTAATGATATATGATTTGCATATCGAAGATTCTATACGAGCCTTATTGCCAACCTTCTTCTTCAGGTGATGTAGATACCTATAGATAATATATTGAATCTTAGAATTATTTGAATAAAAAAAATATTAGTATAAAAAATTTATACCTCTCAAACGGATACATCCATCGATAATGGACGGGAGCACTAACGCGTGCTTTGTATGTAAGATGAATCGGCAAATGCTCCATACTATCAAAAAATAGGAAGAAAGCACCATTTCTAACTTACACAATGTCAATACAATCTTCTCCTCAAGTTCTATTATATGTTGTACCGTCAACTTGCTTGAACACAAATCTCTAAAGAGTATAGATAATTTGGCCAACGGAGTCCATACTTGATGAGGCAATATCTCTTTCAGAGCAATAGGTAGTAACCTTTCCATAAGCACATGACAATCATGACACTTCATCTCTGTCATCTTACGTTAGTTGAGATCAACATATCTTGCAATATTTGACACGTAGCCATCATAAAATCTCAACTTTGAAATCGAGTTACATATTATCAATTTATCCTCCCTACTCAATGTAAATGGCACTAGAGGCTAGACCCAATTGTCGTTGCCACTTTATTTTAGGTGCAAATCTGAATGCCTATAAATAATTTCTATTTTATTTATTGCTTTGACATTGTTTTTTATTTATTCTTTGATAGCCATCACCATATAGAAGATGTTATCGAATATATTCTTATCGATATGTATAACATCAAGATTGTGCCTTATGAGATTGTCCTTCCAATAAGATAAGTCCAAAATGATAACCTGCTTCGTCCGATTAAGCCTACATCTGAACCCTTTAAAGTGATCAACCTATATCGGTCTTCCATTATTACGCCCCAGTCCTAAAATACCGAGGGACTAGCCACGTGGCAATGTCCAGCAACATACTCCAATGGGCAAACCTAATTTAATAGACTCGTTAGAGTGTACTTAAGCTGTAAAACAATTATAAAGGTCTATGATATATGCCACAGTCTAATTCTAATCTCATCCACAGAAGGTAAACATAAATATCAAATGTCAAACTAATCAAAGAGAAATATAATTCAATAAGTCTCAAATATATCGGGGAACAACCCGATAATGTGTTTAGTAGAGTAATCCAAGAGACAAAAAATAGAGTATATAGAAACAGAAATAACTGAGTATATAATAAACTACTCAGAAAAAATCCTCTGGCAATACCTCATTCTCTGGTGCTGGTACTGCTCCAGTGTCTGCTCCTGTCCCGTATACCTCGGGGTAGATCTCCTTGGCTATACCTGGGGACATAATCCAGATCTAGGTCCTCAGGGGACATAGCAAGGTACAAGAATAACTCAAGCAAAATAAAATATAGTAAATAAAATATATCAATAGGGCAAACTATGTAACCAGCTATATAAAATATAAATAAAAGCATTAATCATACTCAGGCTGAAACTACTATAGGCTCTGGGAAACCCATAGCAGCATGTATTATCTCGAAGGGCCAGTACGTGTGCCAAAGCTCTAGTCAGAGTCTAAGGCACTCCTAGAATATCTATATATATAACATAATCAGCATTTAGTATGGTAAGACTCTCCACACCCAATGTAACCTCACATCTCATGTCCATAACACGCAAAATCATGACCTCTACCTATTACAGCAAGTCATAATGATATCTCTATATATGCAAGATATATGTCACGAATCTTGTAAGCCTATACAGAATCACCATGAATAACTCAAAAAATATTCTGTCTCATGAATAGTATCAAGTTTCCTATGGTATGACGTACTTGATAAAGCAAGCACAAAAATATAGGATCGTGATATCAACCCTCTAAGTGACGTTACACGACTCCGCGTATGGCATCGACACCCGAATATTATTTAAACGCTAAGCAATATCTCACAGTCCTAGGTTAAGCAGATACATCACAGAATAAATCAAGCAAATAATATTAAGGCAATTACTGCAAGTTTGGTAAGGTGCACTTGCCGGGGGTTTAAATTCCTTCAATTGCTCCGGTAACAGCAAAATATTCAGGTACGTCTCCAAATGCTGAAATAAATATTATTATCACTCTCAAAAGATATAAAAGAGTTAGGATTGACTACCCATAAAACCAATTTGTACACAGACAGAATTGATAATTTTTTGTCAAAGCGGGGTCCACATGTAGCCCACTTCGTACCAAAAATACAGAGACAAAGTTCTCCAAAATTTTCAAACATAGTGTCTACGAGTCCAGAACGAAGATACGAACCCAACGGAATATCCAGAACTAGATTCCGATGAGCCGATCATAAAATCGCCTATCAAGTGGAGCCTTGGGACCTACGAGATAGGATTTCGCTAATGTTCTCAGAATCGAACCAAACTTGGGTCACAGGACCAGCGTAATGCTATGAATCCGATGGCATAAGTTTTGTTGTAAAACGATAAGCATAAACACAATTATGACGAGTGTCAGAACATGCCCGATATGGGGCTTTTCGACGGATATGCGTTGATTTTGGTGTGCACGCACATCCAAATCAACTTTCGCAAAATCCTACACATCCGCATTAACGATACGCGCCTTTGAATGTAATTTGCACACGATGAAGTTGCCTTGTTTAGCAGGACACATCCAGTTTTGAGGAAAATTTGAGTTTTAAAAACTAATTTTTTGGTCAACTTTATCCGTAAATAAAATACAACTTATAGCAAATTAAAATTAACTAATTATAAGGTTTAAAACTTGGTTATATTGTCTAATTTACTGTTCAAGTGAAATTTAGAATTATCTGGGAGTGAAATTAAGAATATCTGTATATAACATTATCAGCATTTAGGTTGGACGTAAAACGGCCATGAACTTGGAAGTTTGGGACAGTTTCTGAACTCCAAAATTAGGCTATTTTTCTTATTTTTGCATGACGGTTTGCGACCGACACAGGACACGATACTCCAGTCTAATTGCATAGGATACAAGAGGGTCATGCTGCGATTACAACGCATCAGGTCGATCAAAAATTGACACAATGAGGAGGGAGAAAAACTCACCGGAACTAGGGTCGGTTGTGGCGTGCTACGCATGAACGGTGGTGGTGCGGCGGCGCACATCGGCGAAGACAGCGGGTAGTTGCGGCTGCTGAGGTGGTGGTCGTCGGTGGTGAACGGCAGCAAAGAAGTCAGCGGGTCGTCGTCGCCGTCGTCGTCTTCGTCGTCGTCGGGGTCTAGTGGCCGGAGGGGTGAAGTACAGCGTCCCGTTCCTCCTATTCGAGGAGCGCGGCTAAGAAACACAAACGGTATCGTTCGATCGGGATAGATTGAAACAAGAACTCGTCCTCGTTATGGATTTGTTTCTTCAGAATCGATTCCCATATTCAGTGGACCGTGCCCCCGGGATCGACTTAGCGGCAGAGTCAGGAGGGACCTCTCCTCTGCTATCTTTTATTGGCTTAGATTTCGATGTCGCTTGTTGCTTTTGTGCTTTGAGTTGGTTTTAGGATTTTTTTGTTTTCCTTGAACAGTTTCGATGAGTTTCATTATTTTCATTCATTGAACTGCACTTCAATTCCGAGATTGGAAAGAATGGAAGAAGTATTGATCGAGCTGTTCGTGATGCAGGTGAACGAGCAGTAGGCGGCTTGCGAGAGGAGTCGTGAAGCGCCTCTTTTCTTCTCCCTTTCAACCATCTAAGTGAGTGGCTACCATCCCGATTAGCTAGCCCTGCTTCCAAGTCTTCACACCAAAAACCCTTGCATTCTTGTTGCCCCGATCAAACGATACCAAGTAATAACTAAAAGATGCCTAGATAAAATGGAAATAAACTTGGATTATTGCTTGTCATTCAACTTGGGAACGATTACTTATACTGCATGCTTGTTCGTTTGAAATGTTCATCATATGTTTCAATTTTAGTTATAATACATGTTTCTTCTATAAATTGTGCTATGCATATGGAACACACTTTGATTTGGCATAGATTGATTAGTAAGACTATGCAAAACTGTTTGTGCTATGGAGCTTGCCCATATTCGTTTAGAATTACCATGAAATGATTCGAACTAAATGATGCTTGATCACGGACAACTTGTGCACAAGTTATTTTGGCTTTCACGGACGGTCACCAGGGCACTTGGGCTGATCCGATCCGGACGGAAGATTTAGTATAGTCGTTTGTCATGGACGGGATGCTATGTAGCGGGGCTCGCCACCTGCGTTGCATATCATTCTTGTCCCGAGACTATAACCCGTCCCTTTGTGGCATCATGCCAGTGATCCCTATGTATATTTGAACCTGTTGCATACTAACTTGTGTCTTCGTGGCAGAGAAGGCATGGTAAGTATTGTGTAGGTCATTCAAACGGACAGGTAAAAGTCACCAAACGGTGACAAGTTTATTTCAGTAAATTTTTATATGCTACTTACTTCTAAGTGAACTAAGGCAAGATAGAAACCCATAATAATATGCATGCTTTATTAAAACAACGTGTTGATTGGTATAGTTGGGTTTAGCTCGCCTTCACCAGTATATTTCGATATACTGACCCTCATTAAAACAGGTTATCCGTACTAAGGTGAACCGAGCGAGGAGCCGAAGTCGTTTTCCCGATCCAGTCCAGCTGTAGGCGCATCCAGATCGCGCCATCCTTGAAGTATTTTGAAGTAGGAGCTTGCAACTCTATATGCACAATGTAGCTTCGTGGCAAAGCCATCCTCCAGCCCGGAGGTCTATAATATTTTGAAGTTTAGTAAAGGGATGTAATGTACATGACTGCTATCTCATTTTGAGTCAACACTTTTGTAAGCCCGTGCGGCAATATAGCTGACACGTTAAAGCCTTGAATATGTGGCAAGAGTTGGTAATAGATGTTCATTATCAATAAAGAGAACTTTTTCATATTTCAAATCTGTGTTTTAATGTATCTGCGTACTATGAATATGTGCTTGTTATACAAATCATTAAAGCCTTGTGCGGACGCAACCTCAGGCCCGCACGGCGGTCACGATTCGGGGGACGCCCTAACGATTCTACGGAATCGGGTCGTGACATGAAGTCAGTGGTGATGGAGGTGGTTGGGATGGTGATGGTGGTGGTGGTGGTCGGGTTTATATAGGGGAGGGTTACAGGGAGGTGGAAAGGTCAGAGGCGGCGGCCGACGGTAACGGTCGGGGGAAAGCAAACGGAGGGGTCGCCGGCGGGTCGCGACGGCGGGGAGGCGAACGGCTAGCGGCGTCAGGTTTTTTTTTTCTAGAGTTACTGTAGAAATGGGTTAACAGGTCGGGTCGGATTGTGGGCTTCGGTCGGGTCTGAATCCATTAAGGGTTGGGTTGGTTTAATTTGGTTTGGTTCAATCTGGTTCAGTCTGGTTTATTTTGGTTTATTTAAAAATAATAATTTTAGCTATTTAAAAATAGTTTTTGAGCCCAATAAATTTTAGAAAAATTATATAATATCTAAAATATAATTATAAACTCAAAAATATAATTTTTACAATATTTTAATATTTAATTTAATTCACAAAAATATTTATCCCTGAAGAACATTTATTTATAAAAATAAAAAATCATAGAAAATATCACAAAAATTAATATTTAAATTTTAAAAAAATCTGGGTGTTTATAATATACCCACCTGAAAAAAATTATGTCCTCGCAATTAAGAACAAAATATAACCGGTCAGAAGAGATGACACGGTTGCAAGACATGTTTGAACTACGACACAAAGGATAAAGAACCATGAACAATGAGAAATCGAGGGGAAGGACGAGGGTTTTATTCAAGCAGAACACGTAGGGAAGGAATAAAAACTTTTTTTCTAGGCAATGAAAGATAAGTAACTCAATAGTAAAGGAGCCTGGTTAGAACGAAGTTCAACTACAGCTTATAAAAACTTGGGTACCGGTTACTAATCTTGACAAACAAGTTCATGCAAACATAATACTAGGCTTAGGCTAGGAAAATAATCTAATAGGCACATGCTAAAGCATTACTAGGAATAGATAGCTATGATAAAACTTAAATGTTACTCATATTCACTATTCCACGAGTCTATGCCTCCTCTACCGTCATCGCAAAAGCCTGTCCACGTCCCTGTGGTGGTGTCCTGTGTTGTTGCTGGGCTTGCTGGAAGAGTGCTGCCTGGGATGCCAAGGGTGGCCTCGGTTGATATCATCCCGATGCCGATAAAGCTTGTCGGTTAACCATCGGTGTTTTTCCTCGATGCTCCGTAAAAATTTTGGCTGAATGTTGGCTTGATCCGCAAACCAAGCATAATCCCAATCTGCGTCGACATTCCTTGGCGAGATGGCCTACCTTGCCACAATAATGACAAGTAGGGAGTCTAATACTGGTGCTGGTAGGGCTGGTCGATGAATCATCAGTGCTCTCTCTCTCGACGCTCAGGGCAATCCCTTACCGAATACTAACTGGATCCACAAGCTAAACATAATTTCCATTTGCATCTGCATTCCTTCTCAATATGGCCTACCTTGCCACAATAGTGACAAGTAGGAAGGACTAGTGCTAGTGGTATAAATGCTCTTTGTGGTAGATTTATTTGTGATCACTTTGCAGCTCCTTCCTGCTGTGCTCAGCCTGGTGCTAATGCATGCGGCCGCTTCTGGCTGGACTCTCTCCTGGTGATGCGCTCTATGGGGTCAGGCTACAGCAAGGACGTCCGTGTATGTAGTTGCAACGGAGCTGATTAATTTCTGTAGCTCAGAGCTAAGTTCGTCAAAGACTTCTCCACCCGGCTTTGTTGGGCCTCTTGATGAACTTGTTATTAGGTTTGCATCATTGCGTAGAATATTTAAAACATCTGTTGTCCATCCATAGGCTGTCCTGGTAGAAAAATAGGCATCGATGGAGTAAACTGTGACGGTAGTGGAATGTTGTCTCGCTGGAACCTCAAGGTGTGATGATCTGCTTGACTGCTTTGGTGAGTGGAGAGATCTCCACTAAATGGTGTCACTCCATCATCGTAGGTGACAACTGCAACTTGTGGTGTACCTTAGGGAGTTTTATTGTTTGCTTGTGGATCTATTACTCTGCATCCAAAATAAACTATAAGAGGCGCACAGGGGAATCAAGGCAGGATGCTAGTCAAGAAATTATTTTAAAGTCGATATAGAGGTCAAGAATGAATCAATCAAGTGGATGAGATCCTATAGTTTATCATATCCTAATCGCAGGCTTGCTCAGTTTCTTAGTTGAAACTGAAGCAATATAGTCGTAGACCTGCATGGGCCACCACAAAAACTATGTCATGCCCCCGTCCCCAAATACCGAGGGACTAGCCATGTGGCAATGGCCAGCAGCACACTCCAATGGGCAAACCCAATTTAATAGACCCGTTAGAGTGTACTTAAGTTGTAAAATAATTATAAAGGTCTACGATACATGCCACAGTCTAATTCTAATCTCATCCACAGAAGGTAAATATAAATATCAAATATCAAACTAATCAAAGAGAAATATAATCCAACAAGTCTCAATAAAATGTCTCGGGGAACAACCCAATAATGGGTTTAGTACAGTAATCCAAGAGACAAAAAATAGAGTATATAGAAACAGAAATGACTGAGTATATAATAAAATACTTAGGAGAAATCCTCTGGCAATACCTCGTCCTATGGTGCTAGTACTGCTCCAGTGTTTTCTCATGTCCCGTATACCTCAGGGTAGATCTCCTCGGCTATACCTGGAACATAATCTGGATCAAGGTCCTCAGGAGACATAGCAAGGTACAAGAATAACTCAAGACAAATAAAATACAGTAAATAAAATATATCAACAGTGCAAACTATGTAACCAGCTATGTGAAATACAAATGAGGGAATTAATCATACTCAGGTTGAAACTACTATAGGCTCGGGGAAATCCATAACAGCATGTATTATCTCGAAGGGCCAGTATGTGTGCCAAAGCTCTGGTCAGAGTCTAAGGCACTTCCAGAATATATATATATATATATATATATATATATATATATATATATATATATATATATATATATATATATAACATAATCAGCCTTTAGTATGGTAAGACTCTTCCCACCCAATATAACCTCACGTCTCATGTCCATAACACGCTAGATCATGACCTCTAACTATTACAGCGAGTCATAATGATATCTCTATATATGCAAGATCTATGTCAGGAATCCTGTAAGCCTATACAGAATCACCATGAATAACTCAATAAATAGTATGTCTCATAAATAGTGTCAAGTGTCCTATGGTATGACGTACTTGATAAAGCAAGCACAAAAATATAGGATCGTGATATCAACCCTCTAAGTGACGTTACATGACTCCGCGTACGGCGTCGACACTCGAATATTATTCGGACGCTAAGCAATATCTCACGGTTCTAGGTTGAGCAAATATATCCATAGAATAAATCAAGCAAATAATATTAAGTAATTTCTACAATTTTGGCAAGGTACACTTGCCTGGGATTTAAATTCCTTTAATTGCTCCAATAACAGCAAAATCTTCAGGTACAGCTCCAGATGCAAAAATAAATATTACCATCACTCTTAGAAGATATAAAATAGCTAGGATTGACTACCCATAAGTCCAATTTGGACACATGAGCAGAATTGACAGTTTCTGGTCAAAGTGGGGTCCACACGTGGCCTACTTCGCACCAAAAAATGTGTCAGAGGCAAAGTTCTTCAAATTTGTCAAACTTAGTATCTACGAGTTCAAAACAATGATATGAACCCAACAGAATATCCAGAACTGGATTCCGATGAGCCGGTCACACAATCGCCCGTCAAGTAGAGCCGTGGGACCCACGATATGGGATTTCGTCAATATTCTCAAAATTAAACCAAACTTGGGCCACAGGACCAGCGTAATGCTACGAATATGACGGCATAAGTTTAGTTACGAATTGACAAGCACACACAATTATGACGAGTGTTAGAACATGTCCGATACGGAACTTTTTGACGGACACGCATTAATTCCGATGTGCACGTACATCCAAATTAACTTTCGTAAAATTTTACACGTTCGCATTGACGATACGCTACTTTTGATATAATTTGCACATGACGAAGTTACCTCATTTAGTGGGACACACCCAGTTTCGAAGAAAATTTGGGTTTTGAAAACCAAGTTTTGGTCAACTTTACACGTGAATAAAATACAACTTGTAGCATATTAAAATAAACTAATTACAGGATTTAAAACTTGGTTATATTATCTAATTTACTGTTTTAGTAAAATTTATAATTATTAACTAGGTTGGACGTAAAACGGCCATGAACTTGGAAGTTCGGAACAGTTTCTGAACTCCAAAATTGGGCTATTTTTCCTATTTTTGTATCGCAATTTACGACCGACACAGGACACGATACTCTAGTCTAATTACACAGGGTTCGAGAGGGTCATGCTGTGATCACACAACAACAGGCCGATCAAAAATTGACATAACGAGGAGAAAGAAAAACTTACCGGAATAGGAGTCGATTGCGGTGTGCTACGCATGAACGGTGGCGGCACGTCAGCGCACGTCGTCATCGGTGGCGAGTAGCTATAGCTGCTGAGGTGGTTGTCAGAGTCGTGGTGGTCGTCGGCGGTGAACGACGGTGGAGAAGTCGGTGGGTCGTCGTCGCCGTCGTCGTCTTCGTCGTCGTCGGGGCCGAGTGGTCGGAGGGGTGAAGTCTGTGGTGATGGCGATAGTTGTGATGGTGATGGTAGTGGTGGTAGTCGAGTTTATATAGGGGAGGGCGCGGCGGCGGTTACTGGGAGGTAGAAAGGTCGGAGGCGGCGGACGGCGATAATGGTCGGGGGAAGGCGAACGGACGGCGGCGCCGGGTTTCTTTTTTCTACAGTTACTATAGAAATGGGTTAACGTGTCGGGTTTGTTTCTGGTTTTGGGTCGGTTTCGAATCCATTAAGGGTTGGGTTGGTTTAATTTGGTTTGATTTGGTTCGGTTCAATCTGGTTCGGTTCAATCTGGTTCAGTCTGGTTTATTTTGGTTTATTTTAAAATAATATTTTTAGCTATTTAAAAATAGTTTTTGTGCCCAATAAATTTCAGAAAAATTATACAATATCTAAAATATAATTATACACTCAATAATATAATTTTAATAATATTTTAATATTTAATTAAATTCACAAAAATATTTAACCCTGAAAAATATTTATTTTAAATAATTAAAAATCACAAAAAATATCCCAAAAATTTTATTTAAATTTTAACAAAATCTCGGTGTTTACATCCATCACAGTCGATAATCCATCTACCTCTTTCCAAACTCCGTCACCTGTCAGTCTCAATAGGGAAGAAGATAGTTCCTGTTTACCAGCTCTAAAGGCATCTCAATTCTTTCTCCATGGATGCGAAGCAGGAAGGAAATGACGGTGACAATAAAAAAAATTATACTTTTTTTTTATTTTGGAGACGGAATTCCTTACTATTTTTTATACATATCGGATAAGACAAAGTACCATGAGTACTCCACCCCGATAACATTCCATGTGCTAAAAAATTGTTGATAGTCCATATGAGAGACGCTCTCATATAAAAGTTTTGCTCCTTTGATATATCATATGTCTGAACGTTGAATTGCCACAATTGTTTCAACTCATCCACTAACGGCTGCATGTAGATATCGATATTCTTCTTTAAATTTTTTGAACCGGGTATAATAAGTATCAAGAACATGTAAGGAGTCTTCATACACATCTATGGTAGTAGATTATAAGGAGTCAAAATTATCGGCCAACAAGAGTACTAAGATTCTGACTGTCCAAAAAGAGTGAATCTATCAGAAAATAAACCCAACAGGACATTTCTGGACTCCTTAGCAAATTCAGGATGACACAGATTAAAATATTTTTATGCCTCTCCATCGGAAGGATGAGATAATTCTCCTTCATCCATCTTTTGTTTCTTGCTATACCATATCATATGTTGTGCTGTATTTGCGGACATATACATCCTCTACAGCCTCTTTGTGACAGTAAAAATTGTATGTACTTGTAGGCATACAACCTTGCTTGGGCAGTTGACTTTTCTTCGTCCGAATTAGCTTATACCGGTCAGCATGACAAAAAATACATTTATCTTTATCATTATTCTCCTTGTGGTACAATATGCAACCATTTCGACAATAATCCATCTTTTCGTAGCCTAATTCGAGTTTCTGTATCATCATCTTTGACTTTTAGAAGTTTTCAAGGAACTCCTTCGATCCTTTTGGCAACAACTATCTAACAAACTGAATTATTCGGTCATATCATTCCTGTGGTAAGTTAAAATCAGAATTTAGGTTCAACAGCTGTATCACCACCGATATGACAGAATGAGAATCATAACCCGATTATAACGGAGTATCGACATTCTTGAACATATCATAGAATTTCTTTCTATCAGGATTATGATCCTCCGGATCAAAACTTGGACCGACTGTATCAAATACCAACACACGCGCCAGGTTTTGCGGTCGATATTCAAAGTTATTTTCTAGAGTGGACTCTTCTACGTTCTTATTGAAGGAGGAATGATGATATTGCGAAAACAAAGGTTCTCTTTGAGTCGTCAACTCCTTCTAGTACAGTATGAAACCTGTCTTGTAGAGAGGCTCCCTTACGAGATTCACCTCTTTGAATGGTAAATTATGATATTTGACACAAGGACACTTGATGATCCTCCCATCCATGAAATAAGGTTGACTACGGGCGTATTTGAAAATTTTCTCAACGTCCGCCATAAAATTATCTGTCAAACAAATCCTACTCTCATATCGACGATTGTACATCCATGACCGGTCAACTAAATATCGACTCATTGATTCTGCATGTACCATATATATTAATTTAAATAATATAGATTAATTAGATTCAAGATGAGTTAAGATATTTATTAAAGGATTAGTTAGTTAAGATACTTGATAAAGAAGTCTCATAAAGAACTAAATATTATAAAATCTAGAGTTTGGATACTTGTTTTACACGTATCCAAAATCATACTTCCTCGATACTCATTCGAATATGGCCGATGCATGCCTTAGCATAGTAAGGTTGTAAAAGTAAGTAAAAAAATAAACTTATCTATCATATGTAAACTAATCGTCAAGGGTGACTACTATTTTATTCAATTTTAAAACTACTAAGAAACAACACTAGAAATACTTAAAATATGCCTAAATATATTTTTGAAAATTTTATTAATTTATTAATAATTATTTATTTTATGATACAAAAATCTGATACTCCGATCCGTAACCGACGATATAGCCGATACTCTGATTCGTAATTCTATATCTACTTTAAGTACTTAGTAACTATTTATAGTAACTACTCATTTCTATTTATATTAGTACTCTAAAGTATAACTATAAACGACTATAATACAATTCAATTTTTTGATCGGTTTATTTGCATTTTTTTGTTAATATATAGTAACTAAATATACCATTTTTTAAATCAAAACGAATAATGCAAACCCCTAATTGTGACTGTGTCCATGTCAAAACCCAGATACAACAAACCTAAATCGTGTCCATTTCTATATCAAGAAAAAAAAATGGGTAATCAACAATATGTCTGTGTCATGTGTCTGTGTCTGTGTTTGTGTCTCATGTTGGTAAACCTAATTCAATTTCAAGACTACTAAGAAGTTTAACTTAAATTAAAACTATCCAAAGCATGTTATGTCATATATATCACATTATATATATGGCACCTCATAATTGCTCGAAATCTTCTATCTATTTTTTGCAAGTCCATATTTGCTTAGTTCATTTTATTGGTTATATATTTAGGACAACATATCTGGAACATATTCTTGTATTCAAGCGCACAATAATTTACTGTCACACTCCAAATCCTCTAATACTTTTCTTTAGTTAGGGCTATAATTTGTCTTTGTCGCGTGTCGTGTTTGTGTCCATGTCAGAATATTCTATAGAGATATTGTATTTTCATATATCAGAATGTATTATCTCATATCTTTTATTGTATTTTCATATATCAGAATGTATTATCTCATATCTTTTTAATTCTGACTCTTTTTTAGTATAGAAAACTTCTAATTATAACTAACAAAATTTAAATCCGGCATTCGTGTCCAGTATATTGTGCATGTCTGTACCTGTCCGTGTCCAACATATCATGTCCGTGTCCAACGTATCAAAAATACTAAACCATTTATTTTATCTTCGTGTCCGTGTCTAGCGTATCGTATTTGTACGTGTGACCAAACTCCCATAATCCAAATATAATAATTAACCAAAACAAAATGAGGGTTAGGGTTACCTTAGCCAGAGGAGAAGGTGATCTGATGGAGGCAGAAGGGGTCGAGAGTGGAGGGGGAGGGCTTAGGGGTCGAACTCAGGAGGAGAAGGAGAAGGAGGAGGAGGAGGAGAGGGGATCGGACGTCGGAGGAGGAGGATAGGGGGTCAGACGCCAGAGGAGGAGGATAAGGAGAGGGCAAGTGAGGGGTCGGGTCTTGAGAGAGCGAGTGAGGGGGAGGGGCTGCCGGAGAGGGAGAGGGGGTCGAGGGGGGGGGGAGGGTCGCCGGAGAGAGAGAGAGAGAGAGAGAGAGAGAGAATGGGGGAGAGATTGAGAATGGGGGAAATAAAACGCGACTGAGAATTAATTTAAAGTTTACGCAGCGACGATAATTTTGCCGCTAATTCATCCACTACTAGAATAAGTCAAATTAGCGACGTCTAAAAATATCGCTAAATGGCAAAAAAATATTGCCTCATAATTTTGGCGACGTCTGTAGCGACGTTTCGATAAAGTCGCCTTTAAGCTAGTCACTGACCGAAAAAATATTACAAAACGTCGCTATACCGATATTTTTTAGCGACGTATATGCGTCGCTATATTAGCGACGTTTAGCGACGTCACGTTGCTAAATTAGCGACGTGTTGTTGGTCGCTATATGTCGCTAATTTTTTTCTTTTTAGCGACGTTGTGCGACACATTTAGCAACGTTATATTGACCTAACAATACTGCCATGTCAGCAGTTTAGTGACATTCAACGACGTATCTAGCAACGTATATAAATGTCGCTAAACGTCCCAAAACGTCGCTAAAAACGTCGCTAAATATTCAGTAAAAAATTAAAAAATATTGAATATTAAATTATTTACAAACCAATCTTCCTGCAGTTTATAAATTCCCAATTTATACAAATAGACCTGGAGCAACCCTCCGTTGAATTTATTGGGTTCGCCGACCCCCTTCAGTTGAACACTCAACATCGGTAAATTAACATACATTTAATATGAATAATATAGTATAATTTAAAGAAAACGAAATATTGAGATTACAAACCGAGTCAGGAGAAAATTTCGTCATAAAGAATACAACAAATATCCACACAACTGAGTCTGAAAGCCGCATCGTAAAGAATATAAGAAATAAAGTCTGAAAGTCACAAAAATAAGGAATATTCATCAATGACCAAATATCATAGGTCTGAAACATAAACAATCAATAAACTATCCTAACTAGGACTACCGCGGATCCGTAGGATAATGACTACCGGCGCGCATCAGGGATAAGGATAGATCATACTGCTCCCGTAAAATCGATATCGATATCGATGGAGAAGGCAGTGACATCGGTGGAGTCTGTGTTGATGAAGGCACACCCGGAGGACATATCTTCTCTAACTCTGCTAGTCGATGGTTGTATGAATTCATGGTAGATAACAGCCTCGTACTGCTATGAACCATTGAATCCTTCATCATCATCAGCCACTCGCCCATGGACAGTTGTGATGCCTGCAGCTCCGTCATGCTACACTCTGTCGACGCTCTAAGATCAGCTGTCATATCCCTGAGCTCCATGATGATTTGCTCAAGCATATCAAATCGTGCGATGAGCGTCGCATCATCCGCCTGCGGCTAGGACAGGGGCTGCTCCTCCATTCTTCGCAGCAACTTGTCACGGAGAGACGCAATCTGATGGTCAACGGCCTTCTCGACTCGAGCCGACGACTGCGAGGGCTGTGGAGAACACGCACTTGTCGTGGAGGCCCTAGATGACTGCGTTGCAACAAGGGCGCCATAGAATCATGTACTATAGTACATACCCCTCTGGAGACCACTAGTGGCGGTCGCCCACAGCTCGTCCACCGACGGAGCTGGAGACGGCTGTGAGAAAGTACCAGCCTCTCCCGCTCTAGGTGCACTAGCAGTCTCCCGCTCACACAGCCTAAGATACTCAGCCTAGAAAAGTTTGGATACTCGATAATTGCCTAAGTTATATTAAAATTAACACAAAGTAAAGTAATACTTACATAGTTCTGTGAGGCCCTCTCATCAATGAGATTCCTGCCCTTTTGATGGGTGGCCAGAAAGACGGTCACCATATTTGCATCCTCACCCCTTTTTACCTGTTAAAAATATATTATTTTTTACTAAAATTAAAATAATATATCTGAAATAAAAAATATACAAAATGACAAAAATATTTTTTATCATAATCGAGCCACTACACCACTTTTTGCCTTCTATCTAGCCGCATTGGCCTTCTCAGACCTTTTTTTGTACCTCAGATCATCGAATCTAGCCCCCATCGTAGTCCACTGCTCTGTCGTGATCCAACCTTGGATTGGTTTTCCTTTACGATCACGAGCCTTCCGGTCATCCAGAGCATCACAGATCAGCTTGGCGGCAACGGTAGGAAATATCTGCTCGATCAACTCAGCCCGGTACGGTGGATAGAAATACGTTTGCTACAATAAATAATTTAGTAAGTTATATAATATGCATAAATAGATGATTGATATAATATAATTTTACCTTAAAGTGCGTAAACCAGAACGCCTTTCTCTCATTTGGAGCATCAGAGTAGTTGATCGAAGGGACATCATAGTTGTACCTCAGAAAGTAGACCAGACGTCTATGTACCGACGAGGCACGATATATATACAAAGATAATTATTTTTATCAAAAAAGTCAATATATGATGTATAAAGAAATACATGATATATATATATGATGTTAAACCATCTAATTGACTTACTTTGTACTGTCGGCCCAAATCTCCTTCCTCGTCTCATCCGGAGGTACGCACGGAGGATCTAGCTGATACTGGAACGATGTCGGCTCAACCTTCGCCATATGCTCATCTGTCTCCATGGTTCATTAGTAGAAAGAATACTGGACAAGGGAGTAGAATCAGGCCTGGAACTACTCATCCCAGGAGTGCTACCACGTAACATCGTCGTTGTCGGAGATGTGACTAGTCGATATACTGGAGTACTAGGCGCCGAGGCTCTAGAACCAATAGTAGGCAGTACCGAAGGAGCACTCCGTCTACCTCGGGACCTGTCGAACACCTAGCGTCATCCTGTCATACCTGATAACAACATATGATGATAGAACAAATAAACAAATATATAGTACATTCTACAGTCAAAATATTATGCATATCTTACAACATTAATAGAATTTCACAGTAAATAACTAGTAGTGTAAATGGATAGTACATTCTATAATTAAAATATAATACATATCTTTATCAAAATAGTATATTTTATAGCCAAAATATAGTACATTCTACAGGCAAAACATTTTATTTTTAATCATATTCAGAAAATTTATCTTGTTCGCCTTCTTCGTCCTCCTCTTCCTCTTTCTCCACATCTTTACTTTCATCTAATTTGTCTGTCTTCCTCTTCAGATAATTCTACCTCTTTTATATTATTAGTCGTATAATGAGTAACTTCCGTTGAGTCCACATATATAATATTTGTTACAAGAGGTACCTGGTCCTCCTGATAAGCTATTTCGTCAACGTCAAAGGTATTTCTAGATTTAGTCTTGTATATTACCCACTAATCTGACCTTACTGTCCCCAGTCTAGGATAATTTATGAAGTATACGAGTTGAGCCTGACTTGATAGGATAAATAGTTCATAGCCTTAATATCTATGCTTGTAGTTTATATCCACAAGATCATGCTTGTCAATTTTCTAACCTTGATCTTGAATCGGATCAAACCATTCACACTTGAATAGCATAATCTTAGCAGGTTCTATGCCATAATTACATGTCAACTGCACAATCTCTCGTAAGATGCCAAGAAAATCATTGCCTGGATCGACTTCTTTGTAGTTCGAAGATTTAATACGCAAACAACTATTTTTTCGTGGAATCAAGATCCAGAAAGTTGTCTCTGATCAGAGCATTTGTTGACTTGAACCTAAACCCATTCACACAGTAACTTGGCCATATTTTGATGACAGTAATTGGTCCATGGGCTTGAGTTCTAATAGATTCAGTCTCGAGTGTTATTAGATGATCGACATAAATACCAAAGAAGCGATAGTAAATTATTTATTGTGTAAGTGCATATAGAAAAAGTAATTACGGAGCTCCTTACATATGCCCTCAACCAAGAAGAAAAATGACGTCTCATTTCTTGTTCTACTTTTTCGTCTCTTATGTAGTGTCTAACTGACCTCAGCTCATCATTATATATGCTGAAAAACAACGAAGCAACCGCTGATTAGTAGCATAATAGTAGCTTATACTATTATATTAAGATGATGTAAACATGGACGTATAAATTACTTACCCCTCTAGCTTCTCCACTTCATCCTCGTCGTAATTGAGTAATATATATAACTGAGCAGCCCTTAGCTCGTCGTCATTCAAATATCTCTTCTTTATTTTCTCCGAAGGCTTTCTGGACACATTGAATACTTTTAATATTGTATCATTAGATTCCTGATATACATCGTCGTTTCTTGGAGCTCTCGTTCTATTAGTAGCAATATGAGATTTGAAATACGTTGAGCAAAAATTTATAATCACCTCGAGAACACAAGCTTCACAAATAGAGCCTGAATCCACCTACATAGTCGACATGTAACCGTCTGAAAATTTTAGACCCTGAATCCACCTACATAGTCTCCCTTTATCCTCCTTCTCCAGTAAAAAAATTGACTTAGACTGCTTTAACTTTACATTCAACTCCTCTATCAAATGCAACGCTGGATGTCTACATATTTCTTCTAAGTCCTACCTGACCTTCGGATTGTCTTTTGTCTTCTCCTTTACCTCTATTAAAGTATTAATTATGTTATTAAACATATTCTTCTTGATATGAATGACATCAAGGTTATGTCTGATCAGATTGGTGCTCCAATATGGCAGATCCCAGAATATACTCTTCTTTGTCTAGTTATGGGTGGACCAAATCCGTCATACTTGTACCCCTTAGCTGGATCTATGATAGCACTTGGTAAAACTTTTACATCTTTCCATATTGTGTATCCGGGCCACCTTGGCAGTAGATTAGCCTTCTATACAATGCCCGCACGAAAAGCATCATTGTTCCTCCGGTACGGATGATCCTTCGGCAAAAATTTTCGATGAGAATCGAAGAAGCACGGTTTGCCTACGTGTTTCAAACAGAAAGCCTTAGTGTGGTCCATGCAATACGGACATGAGAGACGACCATGAGTGCTCTATCTCGGTAACATTCTATAGGCCAGAAAGTCATTGATGGTCCACATAAGTGCTGCCCTCATCTGAAAATTCTATTTTCTAGAAATATCGTACGTGTTGGCACCTACTTTCCACAGCTGATTCAACTCATCTATCAAAGGTTGTAAATATACATTGATATTCCTCTTTCGATTGTTCGAACCCGGGACAGTAATGTTTAGGAACATATACGGAGTCTTCATGCACATCCAAGGCGGTAGATTATACGGAGTGACGATCACAGGCTAACATGAACACTGGGAGCCCGAAAGTCCGAATGGGGTAAAATTATCGGAGGAGAGCCCCAATCTGATATTACGCGGATTCGAAGCAAAATATGGATACTCTCGATCAAAATGCTTCCATGCTTCTCCATCAGATGGATGATCCAATACTCCTTCGATCTATTTTTGCCTGTGCTAACTCATATTTTCTGCAGTCTCCTTCACCATAAACAACCTCTGCAACCGCAGCGTCAAAGGCAAGTAGTGCATTAAATCGGTAGGCTTCTTTGGACCGATAGACTTTTCTCTTCCATTGGCCTTGTAGCGATCAGCACCACAAAATCTGCCCGCATCTTCATCCTTTTCAGCTTTGTAGTACAACATGCACCTGTTGGGATATGCATCGATTTTCTCGTATCTCATCCAGAGCGATCTCACCATCCTCTTAGATCGGTAGAAGTCTTTATGCAACTTTGCACCCTCTGGTAAGATCTCTATAATCAAATCCATCAGTCGGTTACAACATTCTTGCGACATGTTAAAATCAGACTTAATGCTCAACAATCTTGTAACTACCTCCAACGATGATTGATTCTCACAACCAGGATATAATGGAGTCATTGCATTCTCTAGCAGCCCCATGAACTTTGCAGCATCAGCATTTGGTGCCTCCTCAGCTACATCATGATTGTTCGGATCGAAACTAGGCCCCGTCGCATCAAAAACTATGTTCACCCACCCGTCATCATAAGCAGCGTGGTCGTGGACATCCATACACGGCTTCACATAAGGCTCAGACTCTGATGCTAAAGACACAAGTTCTCTGTGCACGGTCCACTGATAGTAATTCGGCGTAAAATTCTTCGAGTATAAATGATATGTGACTTCCACTTCTAGATGATATTTTAAGTTATGATATCTCACACACGAACACTTAATTTTGGTACCGTCCATGTACTGAGGGAACGCCTTGGCAAACTGCAGGAACTGTTGTACACCCTTAATAAATTTATCCCGTATATCGCATATATCATCAGGATAACGGTTGTACATCCACGAACAATGACATAGATAGTAATTCATATCCATTTCTAGATACTTTCTCAAAGATGAATAGACATTGTTTAAGTATATACTCATCGTTAAATACAGTACAGGAACTGATACTCCTAGTCCTAGCATATATACTCAGGAATACCTAATTATGTTATACACCTACTCGTCTACACACACATAAGAATACTCATGAATACAGTATATGCACTAATACTCATATTGTAGTGTATCAGTGAGTGTCAACTGTGCAGATTTGGGTTAGGGTTAGGGTTAGGGTTTGTGCACTACTTTAAGTATTAGTCATCTGGTTATAGGGGAGTGCCTGTCCATAGGAGTATATGTCATGTTAACAGTAGATTTAGGGAGCAATACAGAGAGCAGTGAGATGGGGAGAGTTATTGCACACACTATCTGCACAGACCCGATAGTGCATATTTGATGTGCACATGAGTGTTGTGGCAGACTTTACAGGGTTTGTGCACACCATCGTACAAAGCAGTGTGCGACATTAGGCAGCAGCAATTTGAAGTTGTATTTTAAACTTGAGTATCACAACAGGCATTAGAAGATTGGGTGAATATCTGTGTATATTATGTGTATCAACTGTGGTTGTGTGTATGTGAGGAATGGATATAGGTATATCAGATTTGGATGGGGGTTATATCATGTGTGGCAATTAAGGTTGGTCTTAGTATACTAAGCTCGAGTTGATCATACTACAACTAAGGGCTTGATGTCAGTATAATTTGGTATCAGTAGTACACTGATGGGGCTTCGGTTAGTGCCTTCAGTAGGAAGGTATTGATATATATATTATAGGGAATATCAGTAGTGGTGGCATTAGTTTTCAGTCCACTGTATTTATGTACTACTATGTGTGTATCACTGACTGATGAATGTATCAGTTATAGTCATTTTTAGTGAATGCTAGTTAGTAATTATTAGCTAGGGTAAAATTTATATTTTAGTTATTTTAGTTAAATATCAAGTTAGAATATCAGACATCAGTTAGAGTAAGCTAAGTTTGTATAATTAGTCTAGTGTCATCTAGCATTAGTATTGATATTAAGTTGGTATCAGTTATATTAAGTTAGTAGCAATTATTAAAAGTTAGTAAGTCATCATAGTATAAGTTATATACTAATTTTATAGTATATATATCAGAGAGAGAGAGAGATAGGGTTAGGGTTTACATCCTCTGTGACAGTATTTGTGTCGTGTCTGTGTTTGTGTCATATCGTATCTGTATCTGTGAGAGAGAGAGAAAGAGAGATCGGGTTAGGTTTAGGGTTAGGGTTTACACCATTTGTGTTAGTCTGTGTCGTGTCTGTGTCAGTGTGTGTCATGTCTGTGTTAGTGTCATGTCGTGTGCATCTGAGAGAGAGAGAGAGAGAGAGAGAGATCGGGTTAGGGTTTACCTAGAGGAGGAGGAGAAGCCCGAGGTCCATCGGAGGGGCTGTGGAGGAGCAGGTGGGGGGATATGGGGGAGCACTCGGGGGGTCCGCCGGAGTAGGGGGCTGTGGAGGACGTCGGAGGGGCACTTCGCCGGAGAGGGGGGAGAGGGGGAGAGTTTTAGAAACTTTAGGGGAAGATTTTGATAGAAGTGGGAGAATCGAAACCTTTATTAAAAAATTTAGCGACGTTTAGCGATCTCAACTTATGACGTCGCTAATAATAATAGCGACGTCATAACCAGATGTCGCTAAAAGTTGCTAAATATCAAGTTTGCACGTTATAGACGTCGCTAAAAATATCGCTAAAAATCAAAAAAACTAACGTCGCTAAATACATCGCTAAACGTCGTTAAATTAAACAACTTAGCGACGTTTAGCGACATTAAAGAAACTTATAGTGACTATTCTTTTAAAAAATTGAATTACAGTCGATAAACGTCGCTATATGTCGCCAACAGCGACGTATAGTGACATTTATTTTTGGAGTCGCTCAAATCTTTAATATTAACGACGTTTTAATATGACATCGCTAAAAATATCGCTATTTTATCATATTTTGGCAGTGGTTGATACAATAACAGCGACGGATTAGCGATGGATTATTTACAAAATATAATATATTTTGTTTACATAAATAACTTAGTCGTTATTCCGTCGAATTTTTGTCGCTAACTCAGCGACATATTAG
The DNA here is from genome assembly GCA_036927795.1 of Iris macrosiphon. NCBI lineage: Eukaryota > Viridiplantae > Streptophyta > Magnoliopsida > Asparagales > Iridaceae > Iris > Iris macrosiphon. The sequence continues at coordinate 25,523,554 of JAYESA010000006.1, read as the reverse complement.
TTTCCGTCGCTGAGATTCGTCACTATTTAACAGTATTTTGTAGTAAAAGTTGACAAGTTAGGCTCAGTTTTATCCTAATAATTTCTTTCTCTCATTGAATACATGACCCTTGAGCATCAACTATAGACATATATTGTGGATGTGCAAACAGATAATAGATTTAGTCAGATGAAGGGGCTTGATAATCTATCAAGATTACTAATACAAACAAACAAATATATTTCGTACTCTTTGGTGTATCGAATTTTGAAGTTAGCATTAATTTTGCCTATAACGACAAGTGTGGAAAGATACTTCTCTGCAATTAATATTGTCAAGGCGAATTTACGAAATCGAATTTGAGATTAGTTTTGGAATCATTGTCTTGTATGCTTCATAGAAAAAGAGTTGCTTAGTAGTATTATAAATAATATTATAGTTAAACGCTTTCAAAGTAGGAAAACTTTTAGAGAACAATTGTGAGATATAATAATTTATGGTATGAAAACTCGTAGAGAAAAATTTCTACCTTTTGATAGATTATTTGTATTAAGAATCAGCCATTTATTTGGGGTTGTGTGGGGTAGTATGTATATTCAAATTTTAGATTTGCACTTTGTTCTTATATATTCAATTTTTTGGTGCGTTGTATCCGAACCTCCTTATGATTATGTCACCAGTAGAATATAATCTTGGATCCGCCACTGGTGACAAGACTATATTCACAAAAGAAAATGAAATAGAATAGTCTTCTCAAATGTAATAGTATTGAGATACCTTTTTTCAACTTTCAAAACAATTTTATCTTCTTCCCTTTTCTTAAAATATTTTTTATTCATAATTTGATGGCGTCGAGGTGAAGACATTGTCAATTGCATTGTCAATAACTAGACAACAAATTTCAAAATGTCTTATATAATTTTTGTTATGTAAGTTTTACAATTTACTGGACAAATACATTGAAGAAGGATTTTTAATTAAAATTTTGTTATTCCTACATGGCAACAACTTTTTTTCTGAAGTCACAATAGGGTTGGAGATCCTCTAAATGATTTCTTATTACTCATTTCACTTGTTTGGTAAAAATTGAAATCGAAAATACAACTAAAAGTAAAATTTTAATATCATATATAGTACAGATTTTTTACAAAAAATTTACTGTACCGATAATATATTTATATTAATTAAATATAATAATAAAAATTTAGGAAATTTTGAAATTCTGATACATGTCGCCAACTGGGTTGGCACAATTTTGGAGAACTTGATTTTCGCCAACCCAGTTGGCGAAAATCCGACTTTTAGGCGAGAATAGACAGATTTTTGCCAACTGAGTTGGCAAAAATATGGCCTCTAGGTTCGGGTGGGTTCAGGTGGTTTGGTATACGGGTTAGTGGTTGGTTTAAAATATAGGGTTGGCGGGTTGGTTTAATAGTTGATAGTCGGTTTAAATATGTAGGTTGTTGGTTTAAATGATGTCCTTCAATATTGGTAGTTGATTTAATATGTAGGTAGGTGTTGGTGGGTGTTGTGTATTATAAGGAGAGGGAGGAAGCAACATTGCAGCAAGTGAAGAAGAAGCAAAGAAAAAGAATAAGCAGAGAAGAGAAGAGCAGGAGGAAGTAAGCAGAGAAAAGAAAGAGAAGAGAAGAGAAGAGAAGAAAAGAGAAGGAGAACATGTTTGTAATTTTTTTTTTATAATCATAATTATGTAATTATAGTTACTATTTTAACTATTATAATTATAATTTTCGTGATAGTAGTCATACTAACACTAAATATTTAATTACATATTTTAACACTAAGTACTAAATATTGCAGATGGGTACCCAAAATGATGGACGTATTTCAGGAGGGCCTACGACAAATACGATTATCCAGTTACGTGAATCGCACATTTCTAGTCTAGTATTTCTAGACAAGTATATTAAAATAGAATTATTTTAGTAAATATAATTTATATTTTTTACATGTCTAATAATAACATCGTTTATACATGTCATATATAACAATACGATTATCCTGATACGTTTCGAGCACGAGAGCATGTCTCATGGCGTTATGAGAACGATGTTGGGTACTGGATGTTGACTGAAGAATAACATGGTATGGTGAACGTATTTTTTTTATCATATTGATCAGATACAATTTTTACATTACGACCGAGACTTGATCTTCAGTTTAGTTGAGCGGTGGTGGCCAGGAAGAAATATCTTTCATTTACCGTTCGGAGAAATGACCATTTTGCTAGTAGATGTGGCAAATGTCTTAGGATTACCTATTAGGGTGAACATATAATATTTGAAAATGATAAAATATTTTGTACCAAAACTATGATTAGGAAGTATTTAGGCGTAGAGCCGCCTACCATATATGGTAAAAGTTTTGTGACGCTATCATGGCTCCGCCACAACTTTATGCACCTAGATAGTATTGGTAAGGAAGAAATCTTAGTGGATGCGGAACGAGTAAGTATAACATTTAATGTTATTATTTATGTAATATATATTTTTATTTAGTTTAACTGATATACTTTTTTATTATATGTTAAGGTTACTGCTTGCACCAGGGCCTACTTACTAGGTCTAATCAACGAAATTTATTTCCAAACTCCGGATTTAGGGCAAATTTATGTTTTTTTACCTTTCCTGAAAAATCTAACAAAACCTACCCGTCATGCATGGGAAGCTTCTGTGTTGACATATATGTACAACTCTATGTCAAATTTTGTGCATTTTACTTCAGCTGATAAAAGACAGAAAAATTTGAATGGATGTTTGACATTATTACAAGTATAAAATTTTTATATAATTTTATTTACTAAAGAAATATGTACACTTACATGATATATTTTTTCTAGGTTTGGTCCTACAAGGGCTAGTCTTCCATACTGATACCGAAGATGGTGTCTTTCCATCCGCTTTACGCTGGATGACGGCTGCAGCTGATCCAAATCAATGTGCTCACAAGGATATCTCAGTATAACGGGACCAATTTGATTCACTAAGGTTTAATGAGATAATTTTTTTATAGTGTCTTATATATTTTTTTGTATTTCATACAGTCAATATGTTTATTATCTTACAATTTTGTTGACATAAAATAGGTAATTTTTTTACCGTACCGACTTGGGCAGAATTCTCTTGAGTTACAAACAACGGCCTTTGGATTGAGTCTACATAGATTTTTCATAATATTTTACGATAACATCATGTATCATCCAGCTGATCGTGTTATGCGACAGTTCTGGATGATACAACACATTCCTAATGAGCATGCAGATTGATTCATGAGTGAAATTCTATATTTGAGACGCATCTGGTGGGATATTTGTCTCAAATGATATCCTCTATTGATGATGGCAAGTTGTTCCAAAAGTTTAACAAAATTTACTACAAAAATTATAAGAAATCATATAGTCATAATTTATAATGGTGCAGCCTACGGTGATGATGCATATAGATCTTGGTGGGGAGCTCCTCTTATCAGCAACAGAGCCTACTAATTCTAAGAGTTTCGATTCCAACATCGAGCCATAGATGATTATAGTCTCTGTGGCTATTACGATTATGTAGAAGGGATGGTACGTTATTTTTATATGAAAATGTCTATCTCTGTAGTACTTATTTATGTCCTCTATTAAATTCTATTTAATATTTCATCTTCCAGATTTAAATACCGTATACCAAAATCATCCAGTGAGCGACCCGTTGCGCACAGCGGTTGACAAATTTTTGGCTATGCAACGAGGACCGACTCCTCCGAACCTTTCCTTACTTATTTCAGGAGATTATTCTCAGGGTCTTGCTGCACAACGACAAGCATGCCCCCTAGGAAGTATACCTCAGTTTGATATCAAGATGATAGTCTGCCACTGTAAGATAACGATGTCCCTTCTCAGGCAATGGCTGGTGCGAGACTTCTCAGTGGGTTGGTGCGGGCACTACTCATTGCCCTGACTGGGGCACTTCTCAGGCAACGTCCGGTGTGATCAATACTCAGTAGGATGGTGCAGGCACTTCTCAGTGGGCTGGTGCGGGCACTTCTCATTGGCCTAAGTGGCGCACTTCTCAGGCGACGGTCGGTGCGGGCACTTCTCAATGGGCCCCCGAGGGAGATTCTCAGTGGGCCCCTGAGGGAGATTCCCAGTGGGATAGCCAATTTACCCCCAGCGTTACCACCTATTCGTATATCTTGACAACTTTATCAGCACCGATGCTATCTCAAGTGGAGGACAGTAAATAAGGTGGTGATGATACGCCCCAGAGAATACACGAGAAAAGAGGGACCGACTCAATCTAAGAGAGATTACATATTGTTCTCATAAAATAAAACCATTTAAAAATCTATGACAATGCCTTTATTCTCTTGGTTGGTTTGTACATCTCCTTCTATTGTGTCCTAAACCATTACAGTTACTACATCAAAGATCTTTTGAAGCTTGATCATTCACTTTGATCCGGTTTTTCTTTGGTCTTTCTGCCTGGCGTCGTACATCTGGTACTCCAATATGTCCTCTAACCAATATATTTTGGAGGTTGTAGGGGACTGAAATTGGCTTCAGGTGCAGCTCATATAAGCTTATTAATGCTTGCTTAGAAAAAATACCTAGATAAAAATTCTCGATGCTAATATTTTTGAGTCCATTTTTGTTCACACACCAATACCATGGTGTTTGTTCACCCCCCAATCGGGAGGAGCCATGTGGCAACTAAAACCACTTTGGGAGTGGTTTTGTGTACTCCCAAAATAGTTTTCACTCAAGATTTGCCACATGGCTCCTCTCGATTGGGGGGTGAACAAATACCATGGTATTGGTGTGTGAACAAAAATGAACTCAATATTTTTAGACTTACACGCATAACATGCATGTACACATGGAAGCAAAGTATGATACCACTTTAAACATGAACAAGATTTTTCATCTAAGTCTACAACATATGTTCTATTTGTTTTACAATCTAATATTTCAAACAAATATCTAACTATATTCAACGTTTGCAGCCGGTATTTTTCTTTTATGATAAAAGCCAAAGTTTGTAACATCTTAGGACAATAATCAATTTGAAGATTTTTAGCTTTTTGCCTGTTCTTGTCATGAAGTGTTATAATTTTGGCTCTAATTCCATCAAGTAGTATTATTATTGGTTTATCACGTAAAATTTTTACCCAGTTATTGAAGCATTTAGCAAGATTCGACGTGTGAATACCTAATCTAGGACAAGGAGAATACGTTGTTATCTAGTGTGAAAAAATTCTTGTTTCAACATTTACTCCAACGAGCCAGTTGTAAACATCTATGTTTTCAGATTTTATTTTTTCCAAATAATAGTTCACATCTGTTTCATTAATCTAGCAAGATAGTCTAAACTATGTTAAAAATGTAGAAATCTGAAGAGTTTTTTCAAATTTTGTTTAAAATATTGAATACAAAAAAATGAGGCAATTCTGGAAAGATATCATGCATAGCCCTTATCAATCTTTTTTGTTATCTGATATAAAATAAATTGTATTTCATGCATCAAAATATTTTTCAAAAGATGTTCTCAAACCGTTTAAAAGCCAAGTCCAAGAATCAGTTTTTTCACTCTCAGCAACATCATAAGCAATTTGATATAATTGATAATTTGGATCATGAGCACAAGCAATAAATAAAATACTTTGATATCTAGAAGAACGAAAAGTAGCATCAGTACTAATCACAGGTAAACATTTCCTTAAAAATCCATCAATGCATGCCTTAAAATAAAAATTCTTTTAAATCTATTGTATTTTGTAGTCTGTATAAAACATTGGCTACCTGGATTTGTTTCAATAATTCTAAAACTATACTCTTCAAGACTACTATATGCATCAATATAACTACTATTTATTTTGGATAGAGCAAGTTTTCTAGCTTTCCAAGATTTATAATATTTAATATATATTTCGTGTACTATAAATATATCATTTACAACATGCGATGGACTATACGACTGATTATCTCGAATTCTATAAATAACCTTATTTTTAACCCATACAGTAATAGCTAATGGATGAGAACCTGTTATAAGTTTCCCTAAACAAGAATGTACGTTTTCTAGCGTAGTTATAACAAAACTTTCACCTTTACCACTTGCTTTAACGTATACTCTCCAATTAGAACTTGAATCGTTACATTTATATACAATTCCACTAGCATTGTTTAAAGTAACATGACGAGTAAAATTATTTGCAATTGCTATATCACTAATAAAACATCTAAATTCAGAACGATTATCAAATTTTCTTCCAATGATTAATCCTAAAATGCTAACACTATCAACATTGCCATCAAATTCATCATCTAAATTTTTAATTAAATCATCATTGTTTTTATCGTCGTTATTACCATCATCTACTTTATGTTCTTGTTAAGTAAATGAAACAACTTGATGAGAAGAACTAGAAGCAGTATTAACTTCATTAGAAACACGTATACTACTTACAATATTATTTCTAGGTGGTGGTAAAGTTACATAAATATTAATTTACGTTGCTTGTACATTAACTTCTAGAATAAATTTTTATGCTTGTTCACTAACTAACTTTATACAATTAGTTAAATAAACATGAACCAATATAAATTCATAATCAATAGAACATTGCTCAACAATTTGATTATGTAAACTATCAAACGAAATATTTCGATCAATTAAAAAAATTTCAGTTAAACCTCCTTCATAAACTAACCCATTAAACACACCTCCAACCGAACATAATATTGTTAAACTTTGATCCATCACATGAGAATGAGCTTCTAAATACAGAGTAATTGAACTTCTGTTTGAAAGCTGTTTGAAAGTATAAGTGGATTGTGCTTGAAAGTATAAGTGGATTGAGTGAGAAATGAATAGCAGAAAAAATTTATAGAAATAAAAAAATTGAACCGTTGTAAAAATATGTACGTTACAATATGAACATTACTATAACAGAGTTACTATTAACATACCTAGAAAATAAACCTACAAAACAAAAACAAAAAAAAACTACAAAAAAAAAACACAAATAAAACCAAAAAAAAAACCAAACCAAATAAACCCCTTAACAAAAAATCAAATAAAAAAATCAAAAATTAAAAATCAAAAACCATACTTTCGCCAACTGAGTTGGCAAAAATTCGCCCTCTTCCGTCCAAATATTTCACACGTCGGATTCTTATCGGAGTTGACGAAAATCAAGTTCTCCAAAATTTCGTCATCTCGGTTGGCGATATGTATTAAAATTTAAAAGAAATTTAAATTTCTATCGTTATATTTAATTAATATAAATTTATTATCGGTACAGTAATTTTTATTTTTTTCCGCATTAAAATTTTAAAAGAAAAAGATATAAAATTTTAATTGTTATTGAATCTTAAAAGGCATGTGCGCCACTTTTAATGTTTGCCAAATTATTTTTTTGAATTTTTAACTTCTATACTTTTATCAGCCATTGTCAAGAAACCAAACGAGAAGAATCTCCTAAATAAATTTAGTCTGGTACTTCTTAGTATCTTCCCATCTATAACTAAATCTTTTTTTTTTTTTTAAATTAAGATGCTTCCAGCATCATTTGGCAAGTGGATTTATATCATGTTCAATTAAAACCCACAATCTATATGTATAGCTTATTGCTTTAGCATGTGATATGACTAGGAAATCATATACTACCATGTGCACACATGGAAGAAAATAAGCTGACACCAATTTGACAATGCGATGTATAAGTAAAGTAATTGATTTGTAGAGCTGCATATCAACCAGGGGTCCAGGACAAGAGTAGGATTCTATATACTTCCAAGTTGAAATGTAGGATTCTCATCACGTGCTAATCACTACACTATAACTATCTTGTATTATAGTTTCCATGGTACATATTAGTTCTATTTAGATAAAATTATATTAATATTCTTATTAACTTTAATAAAAAAATTTAATTAATAAAATTAAATAAAAAAATATTTTAAAAAAAATTATGATAATTTTATTTTATTTTTCATATATAGTAGTGCAGATAATTTTAGATCTAACAACATAGCCCGGGTCAAATCTGGCTTTTTCATGCATCTCACGAAGCATGTTGAAATTGATTCACACATTGTTCGGAAACGAATCGGACGCGAGATCAAGTAGTCCATGTTCTCACAAATACTATCTCAAGACAACTGTTTGTCCTACTTTCATCCAAGTTCAATGTCGAGTAGCCGTATGGACGAAGAAGATAAAAAGGATTGAGTAGGATCAACCGACTCCACTAAAAATATAATAACAGCAAAATTATATATATATATATATATATATATATATATATATATATATATATTGAGCTTGGATCAAAGTATTATATGTTGGTGTTTTTCACTTGGCTTTGGGAGTTTTAGTTTCACATTGAAAAACCACGAATGTATATATCTCAATATATATCTATGCTTAGTATTGGTATATGCACATGGGGTGGAGGTCCATGTGGGTTGACTTTCTTAGATGAATTAAGTACGAACTCCATTATGACAATCTTTGTTTTGTCACCACATTTGAAAAAAAAATTCTTAGGAGCTAAGTCTCGGACTTGACTCAATGACACAAAATGGCGCTTTGTTCGCGCTATGCGGCCAGGTGTGCATGCGACTCGGTGCCCATGCGACCAGTTGCCAAGAGGCCAGGAGCGCATGCGGCTCGGTGCCCATGCGGCCAGTTGCCATGTAGCCAGGAGCGCATGCGGCCTGTGCTCATGCAGCCAGGGCCTGGTCGACATGAGGCAAGGTGCGATGTGGAGAGTCTGACGTAGAGGAGACAGAGCCTGCTTTCGGCGTTTGGCGGCGCTGTCTGCCTCGTGCAGTGCAACGTGACTTGCGGCGCCGACGTCTCTGACACCCGGATTTGGGGGATCTGGTCGGTCAGCACTTATACGGCCTGAAGTTTCCTCAGGCCACATAGGTATTGTTTTATTCTTTATATAGAGAACCTTCTCTTTAATTTAAGAGAGAGAGAGAGAGAAACAAATAAAAAAATCGAGAACACCAGATCATATGCGGCCCAGAGTGCCTCCCTCTCACATAGTATTTTATGAGTGTTTTTTTGAAGGTGACATTGAGCATTCCAGAAGTTCATTTGTGAACTTACTGGTTCCTGGGGGAAGATCGTCTGTACGGCGAATATTGCTTTGACCAACGGTGGTTTTGACCACCCCAGCAAGGAGCTCTTCTTTAGTCTTTCCTTTGCTTCGTTCTTTCTCATTGTAGCGTCTGCAAACGTAAAGTGATGAACGTTTTACTTGTTGTGTTGTAATCTTCATTTTCTTCGGAGTCAGTTTGTAACCTGTTCTTGGTCCATGCTTCGTTGGAATCTAGAAATATCAGATGATGAACTCTTGTGTGAATCTTTGATCTCGACGATAACTTGGGTTCCATTAGAGAGAGTACCTTCGTGTCTCGCTAGTAGCTCTGCTATGGCCCGCGTTCTACTATTTTTTATCCCTCCCGGGATTAACAATCTCAAAGTAAGATCCGCAGAAAGATGTAGAACATCCGATCAAATCTTATAAGCAACAAGTTTTTCACAAACTTGAGAAGAAACGTGATACACTATCAACATTTGTCAAATGTTGAACGTGAGTTTTCGGAACCTACCATTTCCAAGGATGGAGGAGTTAGAGTTTTAAGGACATGCATTCTAGTTGGAAGAATGATTATAAGTTGACCAAGTATTGCAGAGTATGCGCATAACGAGACTTAGCACATGACAATTCTTGGCGGTTGGCAAGACTTGGCCGCATAGCAGTCTCTTACCGCATGAAGACTCTTGTCGCATAAAAGACTCCTGTCGCATGGCAGACTCTTGGCAGATGACAGACTCTTGGAGCATTAAAGGTCATTCAACATGACAGAGCTTACCGCATAGTATCTTGGACGCATGTAGGACGCATGGAGGCTTATGCGCATGCAGGATGCATTGAGGCTTATGCGCGTGAAGGTCACTACTCTGGACAGGACTTGACGCATGGCTGGAATTGGAGCTTGAAAGAAGAACCAATTTGAACTAATATAACAAGGTATAGCTAAAACTTGGTTCATTTCTTTACTAAACTTGGTTGCTATGATTACGCAGGTTGAGTCATCAAGCGTGGTTACTGACTGGTGGGTAGACACTGGTGCATCTGGCCACACATGCTCTGTGAAAGAGCAGTTCACCAAAGCAGAGCATTATCTCAGAAGAATGTCTCTATGGCGAACAAGTGTCAAGCAGAAGATCTAGGGATCAGGATGATGATTCTAGACTTTCAACTTAAGGAGGAGATTGCTCTTATTGAGTTATGACGCATCTGACTAAGACATGTCTTTTTCAACAAAGATGTCTAAGTTCAGGGATATCTCTAAGATGTGGGGGTAAAGAGGTGGAGAGACGTAATGGTTATATTCAGACATAGGTAGTTAGGAAGTCGTTTAGACGGATGATTACAAGAACAGATCCTATGGAGCTGGCGCGCTCAGATATCTGTGACGTCTATTCTCCATAAAGGGCCTGGGTGAAGTTTATCACTTCTTTCTTTGACGATTTCTCGAAAAATGCATTCGCGTATCTTATCATAATCGAAGGATGAAACGTTCGAGAACCTCAGGGACTTCAAGTTTGGAACTAAGAGTCATGTCGGTCTACAACTCAATAGACTCAGAAGTAATCAAGACGAAGAGCATTGACTATGGAACATGATATGTTCTTTGGATTCGCATCGTTCAGCCTAGAACATGGAATTGACTATGGAAGGACATCTTCGTACTCTTCCAGTTTATTGAAAGTGCAAATAGGAAGGACGAGCAGTTAACAGTAATGATGACTTATATATTGTTTATAAAATGATCTTCTAGATTGTCTAGGGAGAAGGTTGCACTTACGGTCATGTCCTTAGTACCGTTCGTCACTTCTGATGTAATTCTGGTTCAAAGTCAGATCCACATGAATATCATTCGAATGTGGGTTTTTAGGCATATGAATAATTTTTGGAGGACCTTATGTCACGCCCAAGAACCAGAATACTAGAGAGTGGGGGCGGATAAAGCCTGCTATGTACACTAGAGTACTCTATGTCTCGAGATACGGTCATGACTATCTAGAGATGTGAGGTTTTACTCTACAATCCAACGGGCATTCCTGGATCAAGAGTCCTAGTTGTCTCAATCTCAAGCAAGCAACACGTTATAAGAAGTATAATCATCAAACATATAATAGTAAGGCGTCACAAACTATACATACATAGATGATCATGAAGCTAGTTACTAAAATGAAGAACTACCAGAGTACAATATTACATGATTAGCTCTAGCTATAGTCTAGAATATGCTTTACATGTAGGCCCGTATGCTGGAATGTCAAATACTAAAACACGAGATAAACACGTGCTCGGTGGCTAAATGCCTCAAAAGTATAACTACAAGATCAGGTGGGTGATGGAGAAGAAATTCACTCAAGTCCACGGGTGCTCCTCGTGTTCACCATCTGGAGGCGGGATGTACGAAAGATCATGCGGTGTTGCTCCAAAATCTGGCCATACAAAACCAGTGGGATCTGACCCCAAAATAGCAAAGTACCACAAGGGAGCCAACTTAGGAACTAAGACCACCATGCAAACATTCAATAGCATAAGAAAATATAAATAAAAGAATATGTAATTAAGCAGTTTCAGAAATCAGTAACGAGTATAGTTCAGGATTAGTAGCTGGATGATCCAAGACAAGACAAGACTAGATAATATACAATCACGGCCGAACATGACCTACGGCTTACTACCATTAACTAACTAGGGTTATCACATTCCTGGTTACTAACAAATACAATTAAGATTCCATACAGCCACATGCCCTGCAGACCATCCGGATTATCCAGACGTAATAGTACATAACATATATTAATTAAGTATAAAGTATTTTTTTGGTAAATTATAACACTCGACGATGTGCTGGAAGTGTGCCCCTCTCGACAGAGAGCTCCAAATCCATCAGGTGTCGCTGGGATACCGAAATTGCATATAGCTAAAAAATCTCTCTAGATGCTTCTAGATAATTATTCTAGTTATTAACTTAGGCAAGTTATCAAGGATTTGGACCGTGGTGCTCAAGAATCTGCCTCAGACATGATGCAAGATTGGACAATAGCTTGACAAGTACAATCAGGACAAGGACAAGCAATCAACCACGGGAATTTATCTTATCAGTACAAGTATTTCAGTTCTGGAGATTCAGACATGTCAGGAGTGAGCTACGTTGAGCCACTATCAGGTTTATCGGTATATGTCAGGTATCTGGACTCAGGGATCAAGTTCATTCAGTACAAGTCAGGTGCCTGGAGTTCTTAGTTTAACAGTGCTATTACATTCCATGTTTCAGGGTGCTCCATTTTCTGGTAAATGTAGCATCCAGGTTATAAGCAATTTAGAAATAGAATGCATCATATGAATTTAACTAATTGGGCCAAGCACAAGGAGTAGATAATCCATAAGAGAACATATAACAAAGAAAAATATTGCTACTACAAGTGCTAGAAGTGCAGGAGATGAGCTGGTCGCAGGCGAGAAATTGGCCGCATGGATCGAACTGGCCGCATGCATCAAACTGGCCGCATGGATTAAACTGGCCGCATACAGAAAGCTGGCCGCAGGGATCAAACTAGTCGCATGCAAGAAGCAGGCCACATAGATCAAGACAAGGTCCACTCCTCAGGATAAGGGTTGAGTGACAAAAATAAATACAAGGCCAAGAAGTAACTGAAGTGACTAGCCAATAGAGCGTGTCAGAGAAGTGACCGATGGAACTGGCCAATAAAGCATGTCAAAGAAGAAAAAACAAATCCAGGAGAAATTGTGCCAAGGCGGTGCTGAGTGATGCATTGGGAAAGGGACGCATAGCTCGGGACAGCATGGACAATTTTGGCCGCATAGCCAATTTTGGCCGCATGATCCTCTGGGTCGCATGTAATCAGGAACTTAAAAAAAAATTAGTTCAAGTTTCATGCATTTGGTCAAGGGACACATGTGCAGATTCAGTCATGCGTCCAAAAGATGATCATATGCTGAGTTTGGAGCGAGTAGTCCAGGCCGCATGCATGCAAAGCTAGCCGCATAGAGCTCTTTCGTCCCAGAATAGCAAGTTTCAGTCATGGAAAAGCTCCAAGTCCTGAAAATATGATCCTCCATGAAGTCCTCATTTCTAGCCCAAATCTAGAGAAGTAAAGTTCTAAATTACTTGAAATCAAATGCTCTCTCACATAGAATAACTAATTTTGGAAAAAAATAAGTTTTAAGAGATCAAAACCATAAAAATATTAAGAACAAATTAAACTAGAAATATAGATCTAGTCCAACCAAGCTATCAAAACTGAAAATACCAAGAAGTAAACATTTATAGGAGTTCATAGAGCAAAATATAGACTAATAAAATACAAGAAATCTACAATAACAAAAAGTACAAGTTTTTATTATTGGCAAGATATACTTGCATAAAACTACCACTAACTACTACCACTACTACCAAGGAAAAGGGGAGGGGGAACCGGCCTGGCTACTCTCGGCTAGGGAGGAGGGGAGAGGAAACGGAAAGAAAATGGAAAGAGGGGAAAAAGTGAAAGAATGGAGAAGAGAGAGAAAGAGAGGGGTTAAATATCAAGGGGTTAACACTATTCACAAATCTAGAAATTACATGAGAGCAGCTAGAGAAATCCAGAAAAAATATACGAAAAAAAATATACAGCAATAGCACACATATACAAGATATGAACATGAAAAATACGTGATTGTGAGACGAATCTCATACCTTATACAGCAATAGCACACATATACAAGATATGAACATATCCCCATCAGGGCCTGTGTATCACTTTCTGCATTTATGGGTACTTACGGGACTGCCACTGTGGGTACAATTAGTGGCTCTGGCTGGACCTGTTGTTCCATATCTCGAGCCATCCTGGACTCTGATTCAGAATGTTGTGGCTGAACGGTAAAGAGATGCTGACCGGTTGGTGGTTGTCTTGCTACTGGCAAAACTCTAGCTGGCTGATCGGAAGGACGAGGAACAATGTTCCTTAAACATAGAGAACACTAGGATCAAATCGGAAGGACAGGATAGATCGAGGATTAAAGCAGATATTGAATCAAGATTTCTGGGATACAAATTCGTTGCTGGAGGAGATCAAGGAGTAGAATGATTGTGACATCTAAACAATGATAAACCCCCATATTTCTGAATTTTCAGACCTGTATGGGCCACCACTTAAACCCTGTCACTCCCCAGAACCAGAATACTGGAGAGCGGGGTGGACAAAGCCAGCTACGTATACCAGAGTACTCTATATCCCGAGATACGGTCATGGTTGTTTAGACATGTGAGGGTTTACTCTACAATCCAACGGGCATTCCTGGTCAAGAGTCCTAGTTGTCTCAATCTCAAGCAAGCAATAAGTTACAAGAAGTATAATCACAAAATATATAATAGTAAGGCGTCATAAACTATACATACATAGATGATCATGAAACTAGTTACCAAAATGAAGAACCAGAATAGTGCAATATTATATGATCAGCTCTAGCTATAGTCTAGAATATGCTTTACATGTAGGCCCGCAGGCTGGAATGTCAAATACCAAAATACGAGCTAAATACGTGCTCGGTGGCTAAATGCCTCAAAAGTATAAGTACAAGATCAGGTAGGTGATGAAGAAAAAATCCACTCAAGTCCTCGGGTGCTCCTCATGTTTACCATCTGGAGGCTGGATGTACGGGATATCCTGCGGTGCTGTTCCAAAATCTGGCCATACAAAACCAGTGGGGTCAGACCCTAAAACAGTAAAGTACCACAAGGGAGCAAACTTAGGAACTAAGACCAGCATGCAAACATTCAATAGCATAAGGAAATATAAATAAGAGCAATATGTAATTAAGCAGTTAAGCAGTTTTAGGAATCAGTAACGAGTACAGTTCAGGATTAGTATCTGGATGATCCAAAACAAGACTAGAAAATATGCAATTACGGCCAAACATGACATACAGCTTACTACCATTAACTAACTAGGGTTATCACATTCCTGGTTACTAACAAATGCAGTTGAGATTCCATACAGCCACATGCCCTGCAGACTATCCGGATTATCCAGACGTAAGAGTACATAGAATAGATTAATTAAGTATAAAGTATTTTTCTGGTAAATTGTAACACTCGACGTTATGCTGGAAGTGTGCCCTCCAAATCTATCAGGTATCGCTGGGATATCGGGATTGCATGTAGCCAGAAAATCTCTCTAGATGCCTCTAGATAATTATTCTAGTTATTAACTTAGGCAAGTTTTCAAGAATTCTGGACCGTGGTGCTCAGGAATTTGCCTTAGACATGATTCAAGACTGGACAATAGCTTGCCAAGTACAATCAGGTCAGGGACAATCAATGAACTACGAGAATTTATCTTATCAGTACAAGCATTTCAGTTCTGGAGATTCTAGCATGTGAGGAGTGAGCTATGTCGAGCCACTATCAGGTTTATCGGTACATGTCAGATATCTAGAGTTAGGGATCAAGTTAGTTCAGTATAAGTCAGGTGCCTGGAATTCATAGTTTAATAGTGCAATTATATTCCATGTTTCGGGTATTCTATGTTCTGGTAAGTGTAGTGTGGTGCCCCGTTCCTCCTATTTGGGGAGCGCGGCTAAGAAATACAAGTCGGTATCGTTCGATTGGGATAGATTGAATCAAGAACCCATCCCCGTTATAGATTTTCTTCTTCGAAATCGATTTTCATATTCAGTGGACCATGCCCCCAGGATCGACTTAGCGGCAGAGTCAGGAGGGACATCTCCACTGCAAGTTTTCTTGCCTAGTTTTTGTTGTCGTTTTGTTGTTTTCGTGCTTTGAGTTAGTTTTTGGATTTGTTACATTTTCTTGAACGGTTTCGATGGATTTCATTATTTTTGTTCGTTGAACTGTACTTCAATTCCGAGATTGGAAAGAGTGGAAGAGGTATTGATCAGCTGTTCGTGGCAATGTAGGTGAACGAGCAGTAGGCGATGTGCGAGCGGAGTCCTAAAGCACCTCCTTCCTTTCCTTCTCCAACTAACTTGTGAGTGACTTATATTCGATTCAGTTGACCCTTCTTCCAAGTCTTCACATCTAAAATTCTTGTATTCTTGCTTGCCCCGATCAAACGATACCAAGTAATAACTAAAAGATGTCAAGATAAGAAGGAATAGACTTGGATTATTATTGCTTGCCAATCAACTTGTGAACGGTTACCTATTGCATGCTAGTTCATTTAGAATATTCTTCCTATGCTTTAATTTTAGTTAGAATGTATACTTCTTCTATAAATTGTGCTATGTGTAGAACACACCTTGTAATGGAACAAACTAATCAGGGATACTATGCAAAATGAATCATGCCATGCAACTTGTCCTGTACTCGTGTTGCCCCGAACTCCCTCGCTTGATAACTTAGTAGACTTTGCCTGATCACGGACAACTTGTGCACAAGGTCTTAGTTCCTGCGGACAGTCGCTGGGGCACTGGCACCGATCCGATCCGGACGGAACTATCCTGTTTAGTTATCATGTGCAAGGACGGAATGGCGTGCAGTGTATCATGTGCTCTCGCTACATACCATCCTCGTCAGCGACTAAAATTGGTCCTTTATGGCATACGTCAGTGATCCCCTCATATATTTAAACCTGTACAAGCTAACTTGTGTCTTCGTGGCAAGGAAGGACATGGTAAGTACTGTGCAGGTGGTTCAGACGGGCAGGTAAAAGTCACCGAACGGTGACAAGTTCATTTAAGTAGTTCTTATATATACTGCTTGCTTGTAAAATGAACTAAGGCAAGATATAAAGATCACAAATAAGTTGCATGCTTCATTTAAATAATGTGTTGATTGGTATAGTTAGGTTAGCTTACCTTCACCAGTATATTTCGATGTACTAACCCTCGTTGAAACAGGTTTCCCGCACCAAGGAGATCCAGCGAGGAGCGGAAGTCACTGCCCAATCCAGTCCAGCTGACGATGCATCCTGATCGTGCCTTACTTGAAGTATTTTGAAGCCAGGAGCTAGAAACCTAAACTCAATGCAGCTCAGAGGAAAAGCCATCGTCCCGCCTGAAGGTATCTTATTTTGAAGTTTTAGTAAAGGATGTAATGTACATGACAGCTATCTCATTTTGTGTCAAAATTTTGTAAGCCCATGCGGCAACCTTCTGACTCGTTCAAGAGTTTGTAAATAGATGTTCATTATCAATAATAGAGAACTTTTTCATGTTTTAACTTTGTGTTTCAATTTATTTGCGTACTCTGATATGTGCTCGTTATGCAAAAATACCTAAGCCTTGTGCGATGCGCAACCTAGGCACGCACGGCGTCACGCCCGGGGGACGATTATTGATTCCACAGAATCAGGACATGACATGTAGCATCCAGGTTATAAGCAATTTGGAAATAACATGCATCATATGAATTTAACTAATTGGACCAAGCATAAGGAGTAGATAATCCATAAGAAAACATATAACAAAGAAAAGTATTGCTACTACAAGTGCTAGAAGTGCATGAGATAAGATGGCCGCAGGCGAGAAACTGACTGCATGGATCGAATTGGTCGTATGCATCAAACTGGCCGCATGGATCAAACTAGCCGCATACAGGAAGCTGGCCGCATGGATCAAACTGGCCGCAGGAAAGAAGTAGGCTGTATGGATCAAGACAAGGTCTACTCCTCGGGACAAGGGTCGAGTGACGAGAATAAATACAAGGCCCGGAAGTGACTAAAGTGACTAGCCAATAAAGCGTCTCAGAGAAGTGACCGATGGGACTGGCCAATAAAGCGTGACACAGAAGAAAAGACAAATTCAAGAGAAATCGTGCCAAGGCGGCGCTGAGTCATGCATTGGAAAATGGACGCATAGCTCGGGGCCGCATGGACAATTTTGGCTGCATGCTCCTCTGGGCCGCATGCTCCTCTGGGCCGCATGTAATCAGGAACTTAGAGAAAAAAATTTCGTTCAAGTTTTATGCGTTTGGTCAAGGGGAGCATGTGCAGATTCAGTCATACGTCCAACAAAATGGCCGCATGTTGAGTTTGGAGCGAGGAGTTCAGGGCAGATGCATCCAAAGTAGGCCGCATGGAGCTCCTTCGTCCCAGAACAGCAAGTTTCAATCATGGAAAAGCTTCAAGTCCTGAAAATATGATTCTCCATGAAGTCCTCATTTTTAGCCCAAATACAGAGAAGTAAAGTTCTAAATCAGTTGAAATCAGATGCTCTCTCACATAGAACAACTAGTTTTGGAAAATAATAAGTTTTAAGAGATCAAAACCATGAAAATATCAAAAATACATTAAACTGGAAATATAGATCTAGTCCAACCAAGCTATCAAAACCAAAAATACCAATAACTAAACATGTATAAGAGTTCATAGAGCACAATATAGACTAATAAAATGCAAGAAATCCACAATAACGAAAAGTTCAAGTTTCCATCATTGGCAAGATGTATTTGCCTAAAACCACCACTAACTACTACCACTACTACTAAGGGAAAGGGAAGGGGGAACCGGCCTGGCTTCTCTCGACAAGGGAGGAGGGGAGAGGAAAGGGAAAGAAAATAAAAAGAGGGAAAAAAGTGAAAGAATAGGGAAAATAGAGAAAGAGATGGGTTAAATATCAAGGGGTTAACATTATTCACAAATCTAAAAATTACATGAGAGCAGCTAGAAAAAATTTAGAAAAATATACGGGAAGCAATATACAGCAATAGCAAACATATACAGGATATGAACATAAAAAATACGAGATTGTGAGACGAGTCTCACACCTTACCAGCCAGAGTTGTCGGCACTTCTGTAGAAAAAGATGTAGTCCAGGAAGGAGTTGTCTTTTAAGAGATAATATTTGAACCAGAACTTGAAGAGCAGTCAGCTAGAAGAGTCAGGAGGTCGAAGGACCAAAGATGATCTTATCACCTATCATATGAAGGTATACCATTTACCAATGATGAGGCGATGAAGACCAGGGACTCGGTCTGCTGGGAAGAGGCAGTCCAAGAAGAGATTGACCACATAACAATAATTGAATGTTGATCAATCTGCATGAAGGAGCTAAACCTATCAAGTGCTTATATATAGCTTTAGTAGAAGAAAATGGAAGCAGACAAACAGTTGAGTTCAAGACTAGGCTTGTAGCCTAGGGTTTTTCTCAGATACAGGGGATAGAGTTCTTAAGCACATCGTTGAGGGTATCATATATCAGGATGATAATTGTCGTAGCTACTACTCATAAGCTGATTGTTTCCGATGAAGGAAGACAGTCATGAGAGATTCACGAACAACGGTCAGAATTATCTGTCATTCAGGATTGAAGACAGTATACGGGTTGGTGATATCTCGAAAACATCCTAAAGCAAATCCTATAATATGGCAGCAGAAGTTTAACAAGTCATCTAGTCAAAGTTGTCGCAGGATTAGCGAGACAGACAAGTGTGTGTACACAAAGTTCGCTGATAAGAAATGAGTCATCTTTTGTATCTATGTGGACGACTAGCTAATCCCATATGTGGATATAGAAGTGTCATTAGAACAAAGATGTCATTTTGACCAGACTCATGACATGGGATTGCGGATATCATCCTTAAGGATATAAGTCAATCTAGATGCCAGGGGGGTTGCTCAGTCACAAGCGTTGTGCATGAAGAGCTTATCACACGCTTTGGGTATCAGGGATGATACTCCTCAGGTATGACATGGAGATAAAGCCTTATCCAAGGGAAAGCATCAGGTTGTTGGTGTACTCAAGCATCATCAGGTGAATGATTCAAGCTACGAGTACCACCAGGCCTGATATAGCACTCGCTGTAGGGATGTTGAGTTAGTTCACGAACATTATATATGTTGTTAAACACTGTAAGCTGTGAAGAGAGTCGTCAGAATTCTCAAGTGGACTCAGTTGTATATCCTGCACTATAGCAGTTATCCAGATATGATGGAAGGCTTCAATAAAACCAGTTGGTGCTCAAGAAAGAAGAGTAAAAGATCCACAGGAGGACATGACTTCTCCAGTAGTGGTGCTGCTATATAGTAGAAGTCGAAGAAGAAGTCTTTACTCTCAGAGTTTTATGCATTATCAGCTGCAGCATATTAAGCAGGTTGGCTCTGGAAGCTCTCAGATGATCTTTCTATGGTTAGTACACAGATTCGGGTGATACCGACATACTGTAAAAACCAGGAAGCTGTAGCAGTGGCATCATCAAAGGTCTGAAGAGAACTGTGTGGATAAAATACAGAACACTGAATGAGCACAGCTAGCGTGGATCATTACATTGGTTAATATTCAGAACCAGGTGATTCTAGCATATCCGTTCATAACAGGCCAGGATAAAATACTGAATGAGTGCAGCTAGCGTGGATCATTACAGTCATTAAAGATCAAAGTCAAGTAAATATGGCAGTTCCGTTCATTATTGGACTCAAGCGCCAGCTGATTGTAAGAACTATAAAGGAGTGTAGTACTCCATGCTACCGTAAGGTAAAACTACCATGAGGTACCTCGACAAGATAAAGCCTCGACTTTGGGCCATATTACAGCGGCAGTAGCACCACATGTAGTCATAGTCAAGCAATATAAAGGAGCATAGTACTCCATGTTACTGTGGGGTGACACCACTATGAGATACTTTGACAGGGTAAAGCCTTGACTGTAGGCCATGTCACAACGGCAGTAACATCGCACATAGTCAAGGACACAGCAGATATGGGCTTGGAGGACCTCTGGCATTATATTTCTGTAATCCTACCATTTAGTTTTATGTTATTGGTTCAAAGAGAAATCTATCAGGCATCTAGCTATTGGTTCAAGGGAGGACCATTGACCAGGAGATTATCAGGTACAGTGGGTAGTCCTCATGAACATTGTGGGATACATATCCGGAACCACTGTAGTCTACTATTTGTTCTTGATCAGAATATTTTATGTGGGAGGATGGCTTTGACGCCTTAATGAGTTATCGGACAGAGTGGATATTCGGCATGCGTTACAGGAAGCACGAGTAGTTTCAACACTACAAGGCACTTGTATCCCATGCTACAGTGGCGTAACACCACACGAGGGAGTGAACCTCGGCTTTGGGCCATCTCACAGCGATAGTAGCACCGCACATAGGCAGGTACCTAATTCTTAAAGGAAATAGAGATTGGTAGTACAGCACTAAAAAGAGGCATGTGACCTTATGCTATAATGGGTGACACCACATGAGGGAATGAACCTCGGCTTCGAGCCATGTCACAGCAGTGTAGCACAGTACGAAAGCACAAGGCTTCATGCTGGAAGGTAGTACAATACTCCTAAGAGGCCTATTACCTCATGCCACAGTGGGTAACACCACATAAGGGAGTGAACATCGGCTTTAAGCCATGTCACTACAGCGTAGCACCGCACAGGAGCACAAGGCTCCATGTTGTGTGTACTAACGGCACTACTAAGAGACATGTGTCCTCATGCTACAGTGGTATGACACCACAAGAGGGGGATCCTCAGCCTTGGGCGGCCATGTCATGTGTCGTAGCACCGCACAGAAGCTTAATTCTTCATGCGGATAATAAACTCTCTATAGTAGAAGAACTCACCTAAGTGTATGGATAGAGATGTAGGTCGTCTCTTAAAGAAAATCTTGTAGACGTCCAAGATACATACACTGAGACCAGGTCAGCACAGGGCTTTTAACGTGAGATTGGATGGCACAACTGAGGTTATTGTGTGAGTGAAAAGAATAGCAGCTAAGGTGTATAATTTAAGGCCTAGTCCATTCGTGTATCGTATTCTTGTTTTACCCATGCAGGAAGATTCAAGTCGTCGGCGATATATATCCTAATACATGATGGCAGTCACTATGAGTAACGATCAACCATATATTGTGATATGTGGGGGATTGTTAGTATTTTTCATTTGGCTTTGGGAGTTTTAGTCCCACATTGAAAAACCACCAATGCGTATATCTTAATATAAAGCTATGCTTAGTATTGGTATATGCACATGGGGTAGAGGCCCATGTGGGTTGACTTTCCTAGAGGGATTAAGTGTGAACTCTATTATGACAATGTTTATTTTGTTACCACCTTTGGGAAGTTTTTCTTAGGAGGGGCTTAGCGACTCGAACTCGGGCTCGTGCTCAAGGGTGCAAAGTGGCGCTTTGTTGGCGCACGTTGCACTTAGCATGTCAGCATCGTCGTATGACGCTCATGCGCTCTTTTTTTCTGCGAGTTATATTCACGATTGCTAGTTCGGACGCATGCTTCATGGCACATGCAGCCTGGCACTTTAAGTCCTGGCGCTAAGCGTCCAGGTCCGCATGCGGCTCGGTGCCCATGCGGCCAGTTGCCATGCGGCCAAGAGCGCATACGGATCGGTACCCATGCGGCCTGTGCTCATGCGGCCAGGGCCTTGCGGCCTGGTCGACATGAGACAAGGTATTATGTGGAGAGTCTGACGTGGAGGGCACATGACCTGCTTTCGGGGTTTGGCGGCGCTTTCTGCCTTGTGCAGTACAGTGTGTCAGGCGGCACGAGTAGCTGCTTTCGGCGTTTGCCGGCGCTGTCTGCCTCGTGCAGTGCAGCATGACTTGAGGCACCGATGGCTCTGACTCCCGGATTTGGGGGATCTGGTCGGTCAGTGCTTATGCGGTCTGAAGTTTCCTCAGGCCGCATAGGTGTTATTTTCTTCTTTATATAGAGGACCTTCTCTTTCATTAGAAAGAGAGAAAAAACAGATAAAAAAACTGAGAACACCAGATCATACACAGCCCAGAGTGTCTCCCTCTTACATGGTATTTTTTGAGTATTTTTCGAGTATTTTTTTGAAGGTGACATTGAGCATTCCAGAAGTTCATTTGTGAACTTGCTGGTTCCTGGGGGCAGATCGTTTGTACGGTAAATCTTGCTTTGACAAACGGTGGTTTTGACCACCCCAGCAATGAGCTCTTCTTCAGCCTTTCCTTTGCTTCGTTCTTTCTCATTGTAGCGTCTACGAACGTAAAAAGAAAAATATTTTACTTGTTGCTTGTGGTAATCTTCATTTTCTTCGGAGTCAGTTTATAACATTTTTTTTGTTCATGCTTCGTTGGAATCGAGAAATATCAGATGATTAACTCTTTTGTGAATCTCTGATCTCGATGACAACTTGGGTTCCAGTGGAGAGCGGACCTTCAGGTCTCGCCAGAAGCTCTGCTGTGGCCCGCGTTCTACAATCTTTGATCCGTCTTGAGACTAACAAAATATATATATATATATATATATATATATATATATATATATATATATCCAAAACTGAGGCCCTAAACAAGTTCCAAAACTGAGGCACTCATCCATCTTTATAATTTTTTTATTAATCCAAAATTAAGGAAATCTAATAAATTCAAAAACAAATATAATTAGTTCTTGAATACAAAAATCATTACAAAGATCTAAAAAATTAACAACTCCAACTTCTAAAGAAAAGAGGATAACGATTATAGATTGAAAGAACACGAAAATATATAGAACTAAAAGATACCAAGATAGTTCAATGATTAGTAGTCGACGGCTTCTCACTGCTTCAGATGGACGATGTTGACGACGGATCGAGGTGACGAAGGACAACGGTTGCCGTTTGCGATCATTGATCTTAAAAGAAACATGAAGTGCAGTATGAAAGAAATAGCCAACGTGATAATAGTCATTTCTAAGACATAGATTTCTTTTTTCTAATAAATAAAAATTCAAAAAATTGAGGCACCTAGAGGAAGAGGACATAGGCAATTGCCAAGCCTGCCTTCCCTTGGAGCCGGCTCTGTAGGAGAGGGGATAGTTTTATCATTAATTTTTTTAAGGCTAAGTTTTAACTTGATACCATCAACTATCTATATTTGGCAACTTGATACTCTAAACTTTCAAAATAGCCAATTTGATACCATCAAATAATAAATATTTTTAACTTCATACCCTAAAAAAAAAAAAAACTCAAAAACACAATTACCCCTTACATTCTCTCCCCCCATCCTCCTCCCCCCACCCCTCCCCTTTCCGACGGGGAGCGGCAGCGGGCGAGGCGGGAAGGGGGCGGGTAGGAACTGGGGAAGAGAGAGAGAGGGGAGTATTTTTAAATTTTTATTTTTCAGAATATCAAGTTGGCTATTTTGAAAGTTTAGGATATCAAGTTGCCAAACATAGATAGTTGAAGGTATCAAGTTAAAATTTAGTTTTTTTTAATAAAAAATTTAACCTGAGACTAATAGAGTGTATCATGTTAAAAATATTCAAACAAGTTGTCGAATAAAAAAATTTAGGATGTTAAGTTAAAATTTTTGAATAGTTCGGAGTATCAAGTTAAAATTTAGTCCATAAAATGACAAAAATCTATTAGCAGCAAGCTCTCTCTTTCGTCTACTATCCTGCTGACAGAGCATAAAAGAGACTATACTTTATTCCTGGTCCCAGCATGATGTCCTAAAAGGGGTATCTAATGAATAACGTAAGGCCATGTACAAAAAATTTCGCACGTAGGATTATAGTTTACCTTAATTTCATACCAACATCAATTTTTTAAAAAATTTATTCAGAGCATCAAAACACATATCAGATGGACATTTTTTATTTTTTAATATTATTTTTTTGTTTACTTTCTTTATATTGTAACGTCGTTAACTAAAAAATAGAAAAACGAAAACGCATCTTAGAAGGGCATTTTTTTCTAGAGAAAATGCTCTTCTCAAGGGCGTTTTCATTTTTCTTTTATTTTTTGTTTTTCCACGTTCCCTCTCTCTCCCTAACACTCTCCCTCACATCTCCCACACTCTCTCTCAAATGTCCCTCTCTCTCTCTCTCTCTCTCTCAACCCTCTCTCACTCCCATCCCTCTCTCCCTCTCTGTCACTCTCAACCCTCTCTCACTCTCCTCCCTCTCTCCCTCTTTGTCACTCTCATCCCCCTCTCCTCTCTTTACTCTCTCTCCCTGTCACTCTTTCCTCTGTCACTCTTTCTCCCTCTTTTTTTGTAAGCTATCTACACTAAGCTAATACATGAACACTAGGTAACGTTTATCTGTACACTAGATAACGTTAAATTTGTAACATTTAAATTTAATCAGTTAAATTTAGCTAATACCCTCTCTCTCTTTCTCTCACTCTCATTCTCTTTCTTCTCTCTCTGTCCCTCTCTCTCTTCCCCCCCCCCCCCCCCCCCTCTCTCTCTCTCTCTCTCTCAACCTGTCACTCTCACCCTCTGAGGCAGTGAAGAAACCAACTAAGGCAGTGAATATTATGCTTGTATCTTTTTAGAATAATTATGATTCTGATTTTACGTTGTTATAATGTTGTAACTGAAGTTGTTGAACTTTCGAATAAAATAAACATCATATTACTGAAATTTAAGGACCAACAAAATATTGTCATATATTTATTTATGGAGACCAACAAAATTACTGTCCCCCTTTGTCATCCCTCCTATAATCTCTACGATCTACTCGCCTAAGACCTAGCCTATCTCTCCTTTCCTCTGTACCCCCCGGTGGTGGCAAATGTAAATGGGAGTCTAGATCAAGGCTGGCTGAGCCAAACAACGAAGTGCTATATAATATATGTTGCGTGTTGGCCACAACCGCTAATGTGATCGTCATATCCCCGAAGGGTAGCTGAAATATGTTGCGTGTTGGCCACCATCACTCAACAATACTTAATATCAGGTCTCTATTGTGACGCTTAATTCGTATAGCGTCAACAAAGTAAAATCCAAAAGCCTCCACCAAGACCTTTTGGCCTTCAGTCAACTCCCATGATGACAACCACTCACCATACTATTGTAATTTTATATCTGGATAATAATAGCACTATATAATATATGTATAGATATCGTTAGTACAATATAATACGATTAATAACAATAATATCAATTATCCAAAATTTATATTACCGGTCCTGCGAAAACCAGATAGAAATATGAGACTCTCGCTCACGTTCAATGGCCGGAGTTGTAGGTCCACCGGGTATGCGCCCGTCATTTTGAAAAGCCATATGTATTTATGATTAGGACATCACATAAAAAATACGTAATTAAATTGCTATTGAACTCTTTTTGAACTCTTGAACTCTTTTACCTGTTTTTCTTTTGTATCTTCTTTCTCTTGAACTCTTTTCAAACTCTTGCAGCCTCCACCTTCTCCTATTGAACTCTCTTCCTGGAGAAACTCTCACAAATGTTGTCTTCTTCTCCTTTTGTAAATTTATAACCGAAACCCTCATTCTTAAACACTTCCTTCTACTACCTACTCTTTTCTTTTTTTCGGTCAAATGTTGTATCGTGTCATGTCATGGACCATACTTTTTCTCTCTTCCTGAGAACCTTATGTCATTTTCTAATGCATTCAAACAAAGCATGCTCACGGGCTCCCAAGTGCATGCATGTAATTGTGGAAAAACAAAAAGTGAGAGAAGAGTGTCAGGAATAGAGAGGAGAGGAGAGGAGAGGGCCAAAGAGAGAGAGAGAAAGAGGAGAGTGAGACGGGATAGATGACAGTAAGAGAGACGAGAGAGTGAGACAGAGGGACAGTGAGAGAGGAGAGACAGAGAGGGGGAGAGGAAGATAGACGAGCGGGAACGAGAGAGTGAGAGAGAGAGAACGCAGAGAGTGAGTGAGAGAGAGCGCAGAGAAATAGAGATGAGAGGAAGAGAGAGGGTAGAGAGAAAGAGCACAGAGTGAGTGGGAGAGAGAGAGAGATAAAGAGCACAGAGAGTGAGTGAGAGAGGAGAGCAGAGAGTGAGTGAGAACGCAGAGAGAAAGAGAGAGCACAGGGATAAAAAAAATATATAATAATAAAAAATGTCTTTAGGAACCTATGGACATTTTCTATTATTATTATTATTATTATTATTATATATATATATATATATATATATATATATATATATATATATATTTATTTATTTAAGTAAGGAAAAGAGACGGTCCTAAATGGAAAAAAAAATAGAACTTGTGAAACATCCTTCGGATAGATGTTATGATATTTTATTTATAAATTTTCAAACTTCAATATTTTGAATAATTTTTGTTATATTTTTAATACTCTATGTAAAATATTTCGAGCCATATAAATAATATGTACCTCTTTCACATGGACACTGTCCCACAAGTCCAATGGGGGTACTGAAGCTACATCATGCATATCTGCTGTCTTCGACTTCCCTCTTGATTTGTTGGTGCACTGAAAGTACCGTGACATAAATCTAGAATGTTATATGTAGTACTGAAGAAGAAATACATAAATATAACTAAAGATAGTGAGCTTGGTATGGGATTGTTGTTTATTTTCTGATATATATATATATATATATATATATATATATATATATATATATATATATATATATATATATAAACTCTCTCCAGAAATGCATGAGGCATGTGCCTCATTTTCCAGTTGTATATTTACACTGAATGAATGCTTATGCAGTGTTGGCATGGCCAGCATCTCCAACTGCACTACTTGCTGCTAAAGAGAGCAGATATGTTGATCTACTAATTTTTTCATATTTTGTTCCTATGTAAAAAAAAAAAAAAATTATATCGACTTGAATCCATATATAATAGAATAAAAACAGAATATAAAACAAAAATAGTGGAATATCAGATCTAATCTGACAGCTGAAGCAATGGATAGGAGCAACCGTATTAATTATTGTAGATTTCCTTAAATCCATCTCTGTCACATAACCTATTAGAGCATCACTAAATTAGTAGTTGAACTCTAGAATGTAACTTCACCTCTAAAATTTTAAAAAATAGAAAATAAATAAATGTAGAATGTGTTGGGTTTGTATGAGAACGATAGAAAATGATAAAGTGAGCTCTGGTCCAAAAGATTGTATGATCAAAAAATGATGTGAAAATAAAATAATATAAAATCTAGAATTTAGAAAGTGTGACTCCAAATTAGGACTTGCTATTCTACAAAATGAATTCCTACAATCTAGAATCTAAAAATTGGGAGACCCAAGCCTTAGGTCCTATGGGTGGGATGGGACCGAAAATCTAGAAATTGTAACTAGGGATGGAACTTACTATTCAACCAAATAAGCTTCTAAATTCTGATTCTAGAAATTGGGACCGGGGATTAGCCTTACTAATGATGCTCTTAGTAGGCCGGTCCATGGGTAATCTCATATAAGACTTCGAACTTGGACATCTCCTTCTACTTCGGACAACCCCCAGGACCAACATAACCTGCAAAAGGACAGAATTGCATATGTGCCCCCTCTTTCCCCAATGTCGTAAATGAAACAAAAACTAAGTGGTGAGGTCGGTCCAATGAATAATTTTTGCTTGATTAGATCTTGTTCAAAGTAGAAACAAAAACTAAGGATCGGTTTGCTTCATTATAATATAATATGGAATCAAGTTTGTAATATAATGGAATTAATATTACATTATCATGTTTGGTTGGAACATATAAAATTATGTAATAGTATCAACTGTATTTAAATTTTTGATTTGCCATGTAATGTAATTGAGTTTGTAATCACACACACAGTCAATGGTCGAAGAAAAACGCTAAGATGCAGTCATTCCATTTTTGCTTTCTTAGAACAACAACAACAACAACAACAAAAAGTTCTGCGCTATGTCTTCATCTGCTAGCTAGTAGAACTAAGAAAGCTTTGAAGTAAAAAAAAAAATAAACAAAATTATTTTTTACTTTTACTATGGCTTTGGGTACGATTAACCATATTTCTGAAGGAGCATAAAATTAAAGAGAGAATTAATTTCTGGTCCCAGCTTGTCTGGCCTGGAAAAGGAAATCTAATGAACGAAGAAGGCCATATCACATGTGTACGTCTTTCACATGGGCACTGTGCCACTAGTCCAATGCCACTGAAGCTACATGCAGCTTTCAACTTCACTCTTGTTTCCTGGTGCATACATATTTGACTCCAGTGATGGAGAAGAATACAAAAGTAGAGTAGAGAGCTAGCTAGGCATGGTATGGTATGGCTCTTCATCTCTGCAAAGTATTAAACTATTCTGTCCAGGAATAAGAAAGTATATGTTTCCTCATTTAGCTACTTCTAGATGACAGTATTGGCATGGCCAGCATCTTCAAACTGCACTACTTGCACCTAACTCAATAGGGGTGCAACTGTATGATCAGGTGCAACTGATCAGCACCGGTTAGGAGGATTGGGTTGTTCTGGCAGGAGTTAAATTTGGTTGTTCCTTGATTTTGACCCCAAAAAAAAAAATTTAAAATTGATGGCGAATGGTGATGGCCGCGGCGTCAAAATCTCCGGTTCTGACGGAGTCGTGGAGTTCGAATTCCGAGTTTCTCTTCTTGAGCTACTCGAGTTCTTACTAGCAGAAACTAAAAATATTGGACTGGTGGATCGCTAGTTCAACTGACAGAGAGGAGTTTGGGTGGACCGTGGAAGCTTTATTGACGGAAAAGTGAGGACTTGGAAGTCTGGGAGGGGTGCCCTGACCCGGAGGGTTGCCTTACCCCAGGGCCGATCCTGCAACTGATGCAACCAGCACCACCATCCAAGCATGACCGTCCCAGGGATAAGTCTGACAAAACTTCGGAATACTTGAACAACCCCTTTCATAGGACAACTTCCATATCATCTGTTTCTCTTAGAGCAGACTCAATCCAAACCCAACTTAAACCTATATTTACATACTTAAAAAAAAAACATGCGGCAATCAAAATTAGCTCCGGGAACAACCCAACCTCCCGAGCCGGCCCTGCATTTATGCCATCTCCTGTCACAGCACCTACAAGCACCAATGTCGACATATCTGTTGCATATGCAGTACTGCAGTTGAAGCAGCAGCGCTGCTCTGCTGCTCAATTGCACCACCTAGCAGTTGTTTTGCTGACAACATTTGGAGCTGCACTAGTGTAAAAGGAACGACACATATGAGGAATACTTCTAAATTTTAAATTTACAAAATCAACTCTTGGGTACCTAAAATTTACAAAATTTTCCTAAATTTTACAAAATGTTCGAAAAAAATTTACATAAGAAGTTATGAACTTCATTTCCAGGATCGTCTCGAATTCCATTTTTACTATAATCGGCCCTGATTATGATCCATTATAACCACCGCCACCGCCACATAGCGAGCCCATCTCATAAAGAGCTGTCACAAATAGATGAATTGTTTGTT
Source organism: Iris macrosiphon (assembly GCA_036927795.1). Taxonomy (NCBI): domain Eukaryota; kingdom Viridiplantae; phylum Streptophyta; class Magnoliopsida; order Asparagales; family Iridaceae; genus Iris; species Iris macrosiphon. Next base: position 25,493,376 of record JAYESA010000006.1, on the reverse strand, counting down.
CTTCATTAAGCATAATCTAATCCAATCGAGATTTCTAAAATTAAGTTTCTATTCTACTTGGCATTGTACTGTAAAGAAATTGGTATCCTAATTAGTAGAAATCGAACTCGAGATACCCTTGTGGTTACCGAAAAGAAATATAAGATCCTGACTGAATGACAGAAGATCAGTGGATCGCTTCACAAAGTTCCAATCGTTACGTTAGACATCTAAAAAAAATAGTATAATTTGTAATAGAAATTACAAAAAAAATAAAACATTCTCCATTGGCTCTCACTTTCTATCATACTTGCCAAAAAATAAGAGTGTCAATTTAATGATTTAGTTTGAAAGTAATACTCAATATTAATTTCTATAAGGCCATCTTTAATGGAGATTTTTCTCTCTTCTATTTCTACCGTAGAAATCATTTTTAGAAGAAAAAAAAAATTCTTTCAACGATGATTTCTATTCCAGTTTCCATCCAACTTGGTGCTGATGTAGATGGATACTTTCTCAAGGGATTTTTACATGTAAAAGCTCTAATAGAAATCCTTCACCTCTCATAGAATTTAATCTTGGAACCTACTTTCAAACTAAATCATTAAATTGATCATTTTATTTTCTGCCAAGTAGAAAGAAATTGAGAATCATTTAAGAATTTTTTTTTTTTTTTTTTTTGCATTTTCTATATAGACACTTTGCGAACTAAAATATAAATTTTCTTAAAGGATAATGTCAAGTAGGATAAAAATTTAATTTAAATTTACTTGAAATGGCCTAATAGATATATAATTTCTATGAAATTTTTATACATAATTTTTTTTATAATTTTTTTTTTATCCTACATCAATATTACGTGGAATGAAAATTAGAATAAAAATTACAATTGAACCATATTTTTCTAAAAAATTATCTAACATAAAGATAGAAATAGAAATAGAAACATGAGAGAGAGAGAGAGATAGAGAAGACGGCCTAAACTAGTGAGTAAAATTTTGATACAGATGGTTGTACCAAAAATTTGATACAACCACTGTATGACAGGTGAACCATCATCTCATTTTGTAGAACTTTATATATATATATATATATATATATATATATATATATATATATAAAGTTCACCATCTACACATTGTTTTGAAGATTCGCCAGCAGGTGTCTATATTGTTTTGAAGTTTTAGTAAAGGATGTGATGTATGGAACGGCTTTCTCATTTTGTATCCAAGTTGAAGTTCAGCTCAGCTTACCATCCTCAAACAGAAATAAGCACTTCAAACTTTTGTGATCGGTATAAATTCGACAAGGCACTCCATAAAGGTAGTGTCGCCACAATTTCAGCTCGAACACAATTGTTTGAAGTACTTATTCAATCCAAATCTTGTAACTCCACGCATAGGCTATCACCCTATCATGTTGCATAAGTACACACTCAAGTCCTGTCCTGACGCGTCGTTAAAGATTTGGAATCCTGAGGTCTCGTCTGGTAGTGCAAATAATGGAATAGAGATGAAACGATATTTTAACTCTTCAAACGAGACTTTGCAGCCTACGAATCAATCTTTTATATATATATATATATATATATATATATATATATATATATACCATAAAATAGCTGTATCAATATCTGTATCAAATTTTTAATACAGCTATTTGTATCAAAGTTGTACTTTAAACTAGCATGTGGACTATCCTTGCACTTTGACCATTCTAAGCCAAGGAAGTCCACGAGCCCCGCGCGCGCTCGGACAAAATCATATTTATCCGCAGCACAGCTGTCAAGCACAAACATACAGACAGCCCTCATGGATCCTGACGCACTTTCCTACGCGTACAGCAAACAAAGATGATGAGATTCTATCACCGTACGGTCATCAACTGGCCCACTGTCACTTATTTTCTTCCGCTCTTTGTTGATTAATACACATGTGTTTTCTTTTGACTCCTCGTGATCAACAGCCAAACTCTTGACGACTCTCTGTGGCTGTCGAGACGAAATGGAAATTTGGTAGAATACGTACTATTTCTTTCATTTATAAATAATAGGAGCTGAAAATAATGGATCTAAAAAATATACAAGGTCGGTTTTGAGTTCAAAAGGGTTCTAGATGTACCATTATGTCATGTTCCGATTCAGCAGGGGCCGATCGTCCTCGCTTAGCGTCTTGCGGAACCGATCGTCCTCGCATGGACGTGATGTTATGCAAGTCTAAGTTGCGCTTGCACAAGACCATAGTTTTGAACAAGAACAAGTAGGCTATTCGAGTTAGAAGCAACGGCACAACAACAGAAAAATAAAGAGCACAATGACATAAAAAATAAGCTCTTTATTGATATTTAAGAAGTGTTACAAGCGGCGCTTGAACAAGGACAAGTAGGTTATTCTGAAAATAGAGAAAATAGATTTTATTTAATTTTAATTCGAGGTATTTGTACATTAGGGGATTATGGAGCCATTATAAATTTTTCTTAATTTATTCCATGTAGCAGACCCTTTGGACAGTTGCTAGCTTAATGGTATGCACCAATATAATTTTTAGAATTTTCTATGAATAGATATGTGTATATATATATATAATTCCTATTGGATCTCAACCCGAAACCCTCAATCCTAAATCCACTACCCGTTTAACCCCTACCCGGACCCGTTAGGAGAAGAAATATCAACAGCAGCAGTAGCAAAAACCAACTTTGCTTTCCTTCTCCGTGCGTGTGAAGAAAAATATCAGCAACAACACCACCACCTCATTCCACCGCTTCTTATCCCTATTATTACTAAACTCTCATCAACCGAAACCAAACTAAGGAAAGAAAGAAACAGCAGCAGCAGTGGTTTTGAAACCACTAATACCCCACCGCCTCTTGATTTCTATATATATTACAAAAAACTCTCCCAAACCCGAACCCCACTTTTTACACTAAACATAAACACCATTCTGGACACTTGCACTATACAGATTTTTGTCCGGCAAGTATACCTTGTCATCGTACTATTATTTACATTCCATATAATGTCTGCATAGTTTATTTCTGCTTATTTAGTTCATTTATTGCTAAATAAATTGTACGTCAAAGGAAACTTGGGTGCAACGACGATGTCGTCATATCATGTTTATTTATGTAGATTTTTGGACCTACTTTATGAGACCACCCCAGTATTATGGAGCACCATTAGATTCATTGGCCATGACACAGTTGTTACACGAGTTGTGAGTCTCATATAGATCATGGACTGCGTGACAGGTCTGGCCTCCTGTACGCATGGGCCGTGCGTTAGGGATGACTGCTGATAAAAACTTTGTATGCTAGAGGACTTAGCAGTTATTAGTGGTCCATGGACATAGCCTATTGTAGTATGATGATACAATCATTGTCCTTGTTTGGTTGTAGGATTGGGCTGTTGCACTAAAGATAGGCTATGAACCAAATCGTATCATGAATGTGACATGCTTAGAGCATGGGATGGAGAAAACAACAAGTAAGACATTTGGGCTCCTTTGCACTTTCCTTTTTATGTCACCCGTACGCTCCACCGGAGATACGCAGTCATGATGACCCCTATACTACTTGGCGACCTCTATCGTTCAAAAGATGACATGCTTGGTAGGCCCCTGATTCTCCGAGAGAATCATGCCAATCCCACTATATGGCCAGATAGCCCACTTGGTGGAAAGTTGTTCTCAAACTGCATTCACTTAGATGGTTAGGCGACCCATTGGATGTTTATTTTCTAGTACTTATTGGCATGTTATTATGTATCTTGTTACATTCCTCTGAGGACCTGGTCCATTTTCAGATATAGACGAGCAGGAGTACCCGCAGGAGTACGGACCTAGACCTGACGCTACTTAACAGACTGAGGATGTCTTACCCTCGGAGTATCTGTGATTTTATTATCGCTGTCTAGAGATCCTTGTTGCTACTTCAGTATAGTCGTTTTGTAGTGGATTTGTTTCCACCCGACTATCATACTTGATACTCATCTTGGATATTCAATTATTATTCAGCTCTTTATTCCTACTTATTATTTATACTGTGGATGAGATATAGATTGTGTATAACTTATTGTGACAGTATATTACCACTGGTGGATTGGATATTCATGTACAGCGTACGTGTGTATATGGTTTCCATATATTGGAGTTCGTATACATACGGCTGGGCGTGTTACGTATTCCTAGTCCTACGTATTTTGGGACTGTGGCGTGACATGTTTTTGGTGGTGGCCCATGCAGGTCAAGAATATATTGTCTCGGTTACGTAACTGTACTGAACAAGCCTGCGTATAGGAATAGAGTATAAGGATCTCATCCATGCTTGACTGAAACCTCATTCTTCCTTTCAACCATCCTATGTTTGGATAAACAAAGTTTATGCCAAAATCCTTTATCCCATGACCAGACCCTTTACCCTTGTTGGCGTAAAAGCCAAAAGACTGTTGTTGGCGTAAAAGCCAAATGACTGTCCTGTTGGCGTAAAAGGCCAAACTATGAAGAAGATTGCCTACTTTACGCTGCGGTTATGACAACTGCTACCCACGTTCCCTTAGTCTTCTAAATCTGCGTATGACACGTATCCCTTTATAAGATCATGGCATGCAAGCCATGTAGGTAACTACCCCTGCGTAAACTTGAGGATTCATGAAAAAATAGATAACCAGCGTAGAGTAGCCTGATTAGGCATAAAATATAAGAATGGTGATGTGAGCGTATTTGCCACAGTCTTAGCTTTTCCAGTCAAGAACCAATCTCGTGCATTAAATGCAGAGATATGCCTCAAGCCCTGTGCAAGAAGCAGCTTTTTGATGTGGCGTCTGATTTTGTCCTGTCTTGAGCGTAGAAACTCAATTCTGTAGGCAGCGTATTCAGAAGACGCCATTTTTCTTTATTTTGAATGTGTAAAAAATGACTTGTATCAAATATGTCACTAAATGAAAACCTGGGTCTCTGTGCAAAATCATCATCACAGCCGTCCTCTCGATCATCGTGTAGTACTTTTGTCAGATGTCAGGTTCACAGATTTATCTGACAAATTCATCCGCGGAATACGAAGAAGTTCCTCGTACAACTTAACGCTGCAACGTATCCCAGACTTTTCCGCAGGAAAGATTTTACGCAGAAAATCTTTTTACGCGTAGATCTTTTACGCGCAGACAGATTTTATGCGAGCTTTACGCATGCAGATTTTATGCAGATTTTACGCGCAGATCTTTTACGCGCAGACCTTTTACGCGAACTTTACGCAGACAGATTTTTGCGCAGACTTTACGCGGGCAGATTTTACGCGCGGAAACTTTTACGCAGACTTTTTCCCAGACAGTTTTGAATCTCTGTTTTACGCCAAACTTCCTTGATTCTCTGCTTTACGCGGATAATTCTGAAGCTTTACTTTACGCTTCTCTGTTTTACACAGACAGTTCTGAAGCTCTACTTTACGTGGACAACCTTGAATCTCTACTTTACGCCAAAACTTCCTTGAAACTCTGTTTTACGCAGACAGCTTAGCAACCTGTTTTACGCCAACTAACTTGAGCCATGTTTTAAGCAGGGAGAGACTTCATGTATGTTGGGAGTTTTTGACTGTAAAATACGCGAAAAATTCCCCAGCATATTTCATGCTTCTACATCCTATTTAATAGTTGCATCCTGCTTGATTCTTGTACCTTCCTAATAGTTCCTTGAGTATAACCCCTCCTAGAATATAGAAGTCCCTGTTGTTAGATACTAAGTAGGGTAACCTTCCTATTAAGAATACAACTAGAGTATTGACACATCACTGAGTTCAGAACACTTGATGAACCCTAGCATCCCTTACCTATAGATTGGTTTACCATTACCCGTTGATGTATTTATAAAAGCTTGAGAGTAGTATAGACACTACTAGAGTTAGTTAGAGATTTTACCATAATGTTTGAACCTAGTAGTGAGGAACCAATAGAAATTCATGGTTGAATATTAGGACTAACCTAGATTTTCATGATGAGATAGTACTAGAGCACTACAAACTTTAGCTTCTTGACTTGATATTAGCAGAACAGTATCTTAGGAAGCCAAGGGGAATAACTAGAACATTTCTCTTGATCATACCTCGAACACAGAGATTAGCAACCACCTTTCCTCAAGAAACCATGACAGTATCTAGAGTCTTTCTATCTTTATGACTTGTTCCTCTGAACCCTTAGCGCTCGCTAGTTGTGCGACGACTAATTATGTTCTTCTATTCTTCATCTTTCAACTCGTGCCACTTGACACTTCTGATTGTAGATCGAGTGATTTTATTCTAGGATATATAGTTTGCTAAGTTTATAGTTGTAATCTCAAATTTTGAATTATATGCTTAGTAGTTAGAACCTGATAGTTGAGTTGTTCATTTAGACTGTGATCATATCCTTTAGTTATAGATCCCGTAATTTGTATCCATAACTCGATACAAGTTATATTCTATTTCACTGGAGAGCCAGTAACCCTTCCATTCTTACTGTTAACACCTTTATTCTATGAGCACTATGATTAAGACTTAAGATGACCATTACCTATATAATACAATAGGATACCCTAATAGGTACCAAGATCCTTTATTCATATACCCCAATGAGAGTTTATACTTTATTTACAAGGACCAGGTTATTCTGAAGAATCCCCTCAAGACAATTACAGTATTAGTTTATTGTTATAAGTTGGGTAGTATACCTCACAACCTAGTATCACATAGTCCTTGTGATCCATTGATGAAGTGTAACCGAATGACACCAACTATATACTGGCATAAGACAATAGTATTTATCTAGACTGTAGAACTTGGAGGCCCAAACCCTATTTGGTCGACTAGCGACTTAGACAAGGAGTTGTATGACAACTGTAGAGATTGTAGAGTCTTATCTCTTTGTAAATTAAATTAATTGTACTTTCTCTCATCATAAACAGCATACTTATATTTGCTGTACTACCTTGACTTATGCTGCTATTTTATAGCCTAGTTTTGCAAGCTTACACTTTTATCAAACTTGTTCATGATATATATATTAGTGGATGCATACATTAATACATTTCAGAATCAGTGTATTATGGTCTGATCAACCATAGTGCGCTTGGTTTGCCCTTCGCAATACTACTTTACGTGGATTGAGATACATAGTTGACTAGTAGACAAATATACTTAGACATGTCTGGCATATCGCATCGGTTACATAACTGTACTGATACGAGCATGTGAATAGGAATTACTAAAACATAATTTCAACCCGCAATCGCCTTGACGATTCCCAATTGAATTCTTTAAAACTCCTTGAACCTCGTACTTGTATTCCCATAAGCAGATTGGTCGAATTGGACGGCCTGAGTCTTCTTCGTTGATCCGACGGATACAACATCATGTTGAGCAATGACTTTCTCGTCAGATGAGAAAGTATTCTCCAGCAGAGTCGTCATCTTGTGTTTGATAATAAACGAAAGAAATTGAAACTAGGTTTATACGAAACCCTCTCTTTGTTTACAAACAAGAAAAAGAAGTACAATTAATCCTATACGAGAATGTTAAGTACAAAAATTTGATTCTGGGAAAATATTGATATAGGAGTCTGATCTGCGGTCGATCACTTTGTCCCTTGGACCACACGATGACGAAGAAGTGCTGTAGAAGATGAAAAAGAAGCTTCAAAGACTGCAGGAGGGATTGAACTCTCGTTGCCAAAGCTCTCTATATGTTCTCTCTTGACCTTGACCTCTGTATTTGACCCTTGCCTTTTTTCCGACCTAAAAAAAAGAAGCTTCAAAGACTGTAGGAGGGATTGAACTCTCGTTGCCAAAGCTCTCTATATGTGCTCTCTTGACCTTGACCTCTGTATTTGACCCTTGCCTTTTTTCCGACCTTCCTCTCCTCTCTCGACCTCCATGGCCGGAGGTCTCTATTTATAGAATTTGGTAACAGTCGGCGTAGAAACCGAACAATGGAGAGAGCTGCACCTTTTATGCGGCGGTTATAATAACTGCTACCCACGTATGAATGATCTCCTGAATTGGCGTGTGATGCGTGTCCCATTATGAGGTAATGCGTATAATCGCACATCGAAGATCATGGCATGCAAGCAACGTAGATAACTGCCCCTTGCGTAGAGATGGTTGGCATAAAAGCCAAATAACTGTCTCGTTGGCGTAAAAGCCAAATAGCTGTTCTGATGGCGTAAAAGCCAAGTAGGCGTAGAAGCCGAATAGTTGTCAAGTTGGCGTAGAAGCCAAATAGATGTCATGTTTGCGTAGAAGCCAAGTAGCTGTCATGTTGGCATAGAAGTCAAGTAGCTGTCATGTAGGCATAGAAGCCAAATTCTGCGTAAAGCTTGATGCTGCATGGATAGGTAACCAGCGTAATGATAGCCAGTTATTTTCCTTGACTGAAATCTTGAGCGTATTCTGGGCCAAATAGCCTTATCATACACCTTTGTAAATATAGTCTGAGTTGGCGTATTTCGAGGAGATAGCATACGGCGTACTCCTATAATTAAAAATAGCCAGGTTAGCGGTTGGCGTATTTCGAGGAGATAGCATACGGCGTACTCCTATAATTAAAAATAGCCAGGTTGGCGTATTTCGAGGAGATAGCATACGACGTACTCCTATAGCTGAAAATAGCCAGGTCGACGTAATATGCAGGGATGATGATGTGAGCGTATTAGCCCTAATTATAGCTCTCCCAGTCATTAAAAGTAGAACCAAATCTCGTGCATTAAATGCAGAGATCTGCCCCCATCTCACGCATTAACTGCAGAGACGTGCCTCGAGTTCTGTACGAAGAACAGCTTTTGACGTGGCAGTTGGTTTCGTCTCATCCTGAGCGTAAAGCTCATCTCTGCCTGCGTAGAATAGGCAGTGTATTCCTTGAATGCGTAAACGACGTCTTATATCAAGGGTTATGTCACTAGACGACAGTTTGGGGCTCTATGCAGAATCATCATAGCAGTCGTCCTCTTGATAGTCGTGCAGTACTCTTTGTCAAGAGTCAGGTTCACTGCTTCAACTGACAGGTTCATTCAAGGAATACGAAGAGTTCCTCGTACAACTTTCCGCTGCATTAAAAGCAGATAGGTTTTACGCCGAAGTGGCGATGTAGTAACCTTTTTACGCCGAAGCAGTTTGGAAGGATTGTTTTACGCGGGTTGTTCTGGAGCTATGTTTTACGCTGAACAACATTGAAGCTCTGATGTACGCCAATGGCTCTGAAGTCATGTTTTACGCCACCCAGTGCTGGAGCTCTGTTTTACGCGGGCTTCCTGTATGTTGAGGGTTTTACGCGTATAATTCCCCAGCGTATTTTTTCATGCTTCTACAAGACCCCCTTCAAAGTTTTCAAATTCCTCGTAATTTAAAATACTTTGAATGAAGCATGAAACGGTCAAGTTTGACTCGTTCCGCGAGGCTGATTTCTCGACAAATTTTTAGGAGTTTGTTGGGATTTGGTGTGTTCTCCTCTGCCTATATAAAGGCGAATGGGTTAACCTGTTTTTCCCACACTTCCTTCACCACAAAGAAATAGTTGCCGAGATTCGTCGGGCTGACTTGAGGAAGAAGAAGATCATGTTCTTCCAGCATGTAAGGAGCCGTAAAAAGAGGCGTCTTCGAGCAAATATCCTCTGCAACGATGGATCATGGAAGGATATCATAGCTTCCTTTGCTCGGGATGATCAGCAATTTTATATGACGATTCGTCCAGGAGAGAGGAAGGGTCTCGTTTGGCCACACAGCTTGCAAGCTGTATTCTCTCCCATTATGGCGCTGGACGAAGGCAGACAGCTTGGCCCTGTTTTCCAGTATTGTGTTGGGTCTGAACCCCTAACACAATTTCTAGGGCATGCCTGCCATGGCGTATGGAGGGTGGGCTTGCGTAATTGATACATGCCCAATTTTGTATCCTCCCGCCATTAATTATTTTCTTGTTAATCGGCTGCGAAAGTCGATTAACTGCTGTAGAAGACGAAAAAGATCTACACCAATATGAGAACCTGGCACAGCAGATTCTTGGTGTGATCTTAAATGAGAATGAGAAACCCTTTGTAGAAAAAAAGGATTTCCATCATATGTAATCATGAAGATGAAAACCCTCTATAGACTGGATTTCCATCATATGTAATCATGATTAATAGAATTGTCTTCTTTTACGCATCTGATGATTTGCCATATTTGCTGTGAGGAAGTCTGAATAGTGTGCAGCTTCGGCACGTCTGAATAATTTTACGCCGACTCCGATAAAAGAATATCTGATCTCATCCCATCTTTTACGCGTAACTAAAGACGCGTAGAAAGCTCTTTAGCATTAAGTTGTCTTTGAAGATCCAAACTGTCATGCTGTTTTGGACGAGGAGTCGCATAGAATTTCTGAACTGTCACTTCTTTGATACGAAGAATTTTCTGTTCAGACCATCATCTTCAAGAATGGTTTCCCGAAAATCCCTTGAAAAAGGGCGAGAAATGTCTGTTGAACAGGCCATACTTGAACTTCTGTAAAAGATTCTGACTGGACTTTGGATGAATTTCCAATGGCCCAAGAAGAAAAGTCGTCTTCAATGCTGAACTCTGTGTGTTTCAGGCACTTGGAATATTTTATAGCCAAAAATAAGCATCTTCTGCGTAAACCCTTGTAATTGGCCATCTGTAGCTTTTGAGCGTAGAATCGTAGACTTGTAGCCTCGGAGCGTGAAAAAGCTTCTGAGCGTAAAATCGTAGATTTGTAGCCACTGAGCGTAAAACTGTAGGTTTGTAGCCTTTGAGTGTAAAAGCTCCTGAGCGTAAAAGCTTCTGAGCGTAAAACCATAGATTTATAGCCTCTAAGCGTAAAAGCTTCTGAGCGTAAAATCGTAGATCTGCTCTGCGCAAAAAATCTGGATCCATTGACTGTCCATCTTTTTTTTTCAAATGATATGCTGACGTGGTCCCAAATCATAACCGAATATTAAATATCAGATTTTGTTAGGGATTCGAAGAGTTATCCAAACTCTATAAATAGCCCAAGGTCCTGAGAGAGAAAACTTTTATCTGTCTTCACAAAACCCTTGCTTTTCAAGAACCCTTCTTCTTCGTCTCTTTCTTGAGAACTCAGATTCTCCATGGCACCTAAACAGGCTTCCACTGCTAAGGGAAAGAAGGTCTCTTCCTCTTCTTGCTCCTCTGCTCCAGCCCGAGCAACTCCCATTAGGCTGAACGAGCCCCGATCCGAGCGAAGCGCTCCGCCGTCGAGCTATGTTCCGGATGTCACAGGTAGAGATTGCAAGAAGAAAACCCTCCGCACACGTCGTACGTGTATGCGAACCAATACGCCCACATTTTTAATGTGTCAGCGTAAAAACTCCATCTTTTCGCAGTCTGGCGTAAAAACTCAGACTGTCGAAATTTGGCGTATACTTCCAACTTTGGATTTTACGCGCTGAATGAAAATTTCGGTATAAAAACTCAGATTTTGGCAGTCTGGCGTAAAAACTCAGACTGTTAGATTTTGGACGTATACTGCCAACCTTGAATTTTATGCCTCGGAAATAGGTTCCAGCGTAAGACTCAAGTTTTTACAGTCTTGGCGTAAAAGCTCAGAATGATAATCTTTGGCGTAAACTGCAAGAGTGTATCGTCTAGTGTAGAAACTGACTTATTTTCTTGCATTTTGTAGTGGACTTGCAGATCCCTCTTTTGGCTGAGGTGATGGGCTCTGCTGCCGGGATGCTGAACTCGAACTATTTGGAGGACTTGTCCCATGTGACATTCCCCATTTCTGGAGCCAATTATCCTGAAGAAAGGGAAACCATGATCTCGTCCCAAGGAGAACGCATGCTGCTGAGTATGATCAGTGGGGAACCCCTGACATACATAGACGGGACAGAGTATAAGAAACCAGGTTTCTTATTCGGGGATGTTATCGACAAACAATTCCAGACCAAGCCCAAGAAGGAGGACTGGGTGTTTACTGCTGAGGGCACGGTGATGTATCTGCCCAGGATACCCAGGGATTACCATATCTCAGCATTCTTCTATGCTGCACATCCTAAGAGGATGATGTGGGCTTTGACTCCCGATCTTCACGGCCGACCGGGGAAGATCTTATACAACAAGGGATACGACCTGGGGGCCTATATGAGCCATCCTTCGGGCCCTGTTATGCCCTTTAGGGGATTGCTGCAGGGTAGTGTCCCGAGTGAGGACACTTCGCTGATCCAGACGGTTCAGATATCGACCTTCTGTAATGACTTTATGGGGCAGGGAGGAATGTACCCCAGGGTCAACCCTCGGACCAGTGGATGGCTTAGCCCGGGGAATCTTCGATGGGCCAGTTTGACTGCCTGGGCCCTGAAGCACTTCCAGGTGGAGCTGAAAAGTATTGGTTTGTTCGCGGCCGTGAGTGCCACAAGTATTGGGCTGCCTGTCAACCCCAACTTGTTCTTAGCCTTGATGGAGCGATACAACTCGCTCACTGGGACTTTTGTTACTCCGCTGGGTGAGTTAGGCCTAGCCCTTCATGAGATGGAAGAGATTTCAAAGCTGCCGATGGGGGACGCTCCTTATGAAGAGTATGTCCCTACAAACAGGGAGTTGAGGGATACAAACCCTCGGGCGGTGGCAGTATATCAGGAGCTGATGTGCCACTATCTTGCCTGCACCACTTTCCATAAGGAGCCCTCTGATTTGGCTCACATCAACAAGTGGGCAACCGATCTCTTCTTCCACCAGGCCAGAAATGTTAAGCAGGACAAGGTGGTAGATAATCGAGATAGTCCCTTGAACCTCCTGAGCATGCTCAATGCTAACACGGTCGACGACCTTATTGAAGACGCAGGGGCTCCAGATCATACTTTTGACGAGAAGATAGAGGGTTACCCTGCAGGCACAAAAGCCTTCAGTTATATGAGGCATTGTCGTAAGCCTCTGTCAAGGGAAGCTCAATTGGCTGGCTTACTCTCCGCCTGGCTTCGTCGCTGGGTTGTGCCTGGCATCGCATCTGCAGATCGCATCCATCGCAACATCTTATGGCCTGCAGTGCATTTGGTATTCGGAGCAAGACTGGGCCTGCTTCCTGCTATGGTATGTAGAATACAAGCAGGCCTGAGGGCCCTTACTGATGGGCTGCTAGCTGATGAAACGCAGCGTGAAGGATTTCCCCGAGTGGAATTACCATTCCTATACCTTATGGGATGGTTAATTCTTCACAACACCAGGGTGATGTCTCTCGGTCCTGCCAGCAGTTCGCGAAATAACTTCTTGTTGAATTACAAGAATTCCTCTTGGAACGTGGCGACCGTCATAGATTGCCGGCGGACGTTAAATATTGCCCATAGCTGGAAACTCTTCTGTATCGTCCCCCCTATACATATCAATCAATAGGGGAAGAAACTTAAGGATGAGGGCCATGGGAGGACCATTCTTTCTCCTGAAGCCTTCTACTGGTTGGTCTGCATTAGACCTTCCCATTTGCTGTACAGAAGCGATGACCACTGCTACTTGGAGCCTTATCTGTCCAGTCGGTTCGTCAGGCAGTTTGGGTACGACCAGTTAAATGTGGGGAATGCCATTACCAGCTTCAAGTCCAAAGGTGGACTTATTGATGGAGCCAGAGGATGGCGGTACTTCATCACGGGCTGTAATGGTGCAACTTTTGTTGTGCCCGCGACTTCTCTCTCTATGGAGTTGCGCATTCTTCACTCGTACGCACAGTTCTATGCGTCCATCAATACCTTCCATTGCGATTTTGATGTGCATGGAAGTTTTAGGATGCCCTCCCATAGGTCCACTGGAAGGGAGGAGATTCTGTTTGTTTCCTTGGATGAGAATGAAGACACCGCCGGGGCAGACGAGTTCTTGTTAATAATACCGAGAGGCGTAATAGCTCCGCCAGCAGAGCCTCTCGTTATCCCCCAGAAACGGAAGGCTTCCACTCTGAAAAAGCCTTCCCCCCGCAAGAAGAAGATTGCCAGAGGTCCGAAAAGGGCTTCCACCAGGGGGGCTTCTAGGAGCGAGCCTGTCGTTTCCCCTGTTGGGGATGATTCTTTGATCAGAGGTCCTTCGCCTTTTAGAGAGGGAACCTCCTTAGTTTCGGCTGGCAGTGTCGGAGATTCTTTGCTCGAGATCGCTGCTGCTACTACTGCTTCTGGTAGTGCTACGAGATCGCCTTCGAGGCCGAGCATATTAAGGATACCTTTATCCAGACAAATAATGGGAGTAACCCCTACTTCGTCTATAAGCATTTCCAGAGAGATTCCACCCGATGAACCTCGAGTGGATCTTGGTGATGACTGGGAAGACTATCCTCCAACGTCAGTTGGTGCACCCTCTTCTCCAGGTATGACAGCTCGCTTAGCATCATTAAGAAATGATTTAGTTGTACAGACTGCGGACGCGACATATATACCATCGGCCATGGGTAAATGTTGTCTTTACGCCTCTTTTAGGAAAATTAACATCAAGTTGATATTAACTTTCTCTTGTCTTCTTTTCAGGTGAAGACATCTCAGGGGAGGGCGGAGTTGACGCAACCTTTGACTTTGTTGTGGATCCTGCCGATGAAACGGCGGTGTTTGATACCGAAGGGGCATGCTTTGAAGCTGCCGATCCTTCGTCTGCAATGTTTTCGGGTGTCGTCTCGCCAACAGCAGTTCAGATATCTTCAGAGGAGGATAAGCCCATCATCATGACTGTGCCTCCTTCATTGAGTACGCCAGCAACTTCAACCGTTGCTGGTGTTCGTTCTTTTGTAGCGTCATCTGTAGAGGCAACGGCCGTGGCAACATCCTCCACGGTCATTCCTGGAAGGAGATTTCTCGGTATCGCAACCACTCCTAGCGTGCATCCGGTCTTCGATATGCTGATTGAACAATATACCAGCCTATTCTATCGCAGTTTGAAGGAGTTGATTTCCATGGTGCTGGAGAAGAACCTGAGCTTTGATAATCTGCTGACGTCCTCCCAGCTTGCGATAGCGCCGATCAAAAATTTCAATGACGCTGGACGAGCTGATGCGCTAGAGCAAATAGTTAATGATTTAGAACAACCCATTAACGAATATTTGCAACTATCTCGAGGCAACGTCGACGATATGATTCAGGCCGAGTACGACTCCTTGACTGCGAAGCTTGCTGAACAGATGGAATGCCTAAACAAATTCATCCAGACACGGCAGCAGGAGATGGATGAAGAGCAGGCCGTCTTGGAGGAGGTTATTCCTCATCTAACGAAGTATGAGGCTGAACATGAGGGAAATGAAGCGAGGCTCCGCAACTTGGAAGCTAAACTCGCTCAGGCAAAGGAGTGGGCTCTCCAGTCATCGGCAGCTCGAGATGTGTTGAAGGGCCGAATGGATACAGCTCAGCAGAACTTGGCACGTGCGGCCGACATCCGTGCCAATTTTGTTCATGTTCAGTCCGAACTATCCCTCCTGAGCGATGACGAGGTACGACTAGAGCGGGCTCGCGCTAACATCTTGGACTCCAGGAATGAGAGGATGGCCGCTTTGGCGCAACAGATTCGTGATTTGACTGCTCCTCCCCAATGATGTACTTTTTGCTTCTCTATGTATTTGCTCTTCCCGGAGATAATAAAGAGACTTTATCTGACTTTGTGGACCCATCATTTTTGAATATAAATGTTAGGCTAGGGTGAAAGTGATATCAGAGGTAATATGGACGTGATATACTTTCGGTAAGCTTCAGCTGGATATATCTATTCAGAGGTTATATGGACATGATAGAATATGATCCAACTAAATTTGTATACAAAACACTATCAGAGGTAATATGGACGTGATAGGTTTTGAATTTCTAAATTAGTTAAACATATCTATTCAGAGGTCATAAGAACATGATAGAATATGCTCCAACCAGTCTTTGTACGTAGTATCGCCAGAATGAGATCTTCACCATACTCATTTGAGCAAGGGAGATTAAGCGTAGTACCTCTTCAGGAATTTGTCGTTGATAGGAGCCATTATCAGATCTCCGTTAGGCTTGGCTAATCTGTAAGCGCCGTTTGAAAACATCGTTTCAATCACATAAGGGCCCTCCCATTTGGACTGGAATTTACCCTTACTCTTGTGCGTGATGATCATTGGCCTCTTCACAGCTAAAACTAGCTCACCAACTTTGAACACTCTTTCCTTCACTTTTTGATTAAAAGCTCTGGAAATGCGTGCCTGGTAGAATGCAATGCAATGTTGGGCTTGAAGACGTTTCTCGTCTAATCCTTCTAGTTCTTGAAGCCGTAGTCGATCATTATTTTCCTGAGTCAACTCATTAGCCACTGCTATTCTGAGTGATGGAATTTGGATTTCAATGGGGAGAACTGTTTCACACCCGTAGACTAATGAGAATAGGGTACAACCCGTTGATGTTCGTACCGTTGTGCGATATGCCCAGAGGCACTCTCCCAGCTTCTCATTCCAATCTTTTTTGTTCGAAAAGACGAACTTTTTCAAGAGTTTGATAATGGTTTTGTTGAAGGCTTCCGCCAAACCATTAGCAGCCAGATTATATGTCGTAGAGGCCATATTTTGTATCCGATTCTTGTCGTAAAATCGGTGAAACGCTTGGCTGATGAATTGAGGACCGTTATCATGAATTATCCTCCGGGGTATCCCAAAGCGATAAATCATATGATGCTTGATAAAGCTGATAACGTTGGATGTCTTTACCTCAGCAAGGGGGATTGCCTCTTCCCATTTAGAGAAGTAGTCAGTGATAGCCAATATGAATCGATGTCCTCTAGAAGATGACGGGTGAATAGGACCAATGATGTTCATTCTCCATGCTTCAAAGGGCCATGATGAAATGGTAGGATGTAGATACTCAGAAGGCTGATATATAAAATTCGCATGAACTTGACAGGCTTTGCATTGTCTTACATATTTAACTGCATCTGCGATCATAGTAGGCCAGTAGTAGCCCATCCTCCTGATACGATCCTGTAACTTAGGACCGGGTTGATTTGCTCCACATACACCGTCGTGAGCTTCGCGGATAACCCGCTTTGCATCATCATCGGAGAGACATCGTAGTAGTAGTCCATCGTATGTTCGACGATATAAACATTGTGAAGAAGCATCAAAGTAGAAGCGTAATGATCGTCTTTTGATGGATACTGCTTCTTTAGGATCCTCAGGTAAGATTTCGTATGCTACGAAATCTATAAAGGGACTTCTCCAGTCTCTCTCAGGAGGAACCGTGCTTGCGGCGTAGCTGCGTTCCAGGTAAAAGTTATTTTTCACACAGAATAGATCTCTGTTGAGAAGAATCACCGAATTCTGCCTCCTTATAGGAATAGTTAGATCTGCAGCTAGACTGGCCAGAGCATCAGCTTCCAAATTTTGAGATCGAGGCACATGTTCTAGGAAAAATCTTTTGAAAGATATTGTAATCTCGATCGTTGCTTGGTGATAAGGAATGAGGTCTGGATTGCGGACTTCATATATTCCTCTGACCTGATTGACGATTAGCAGAGAATCACCAAAAGCTTGCAGGTATTCAACCTCCAATTCTTTAGCGACTTGAAGCCCGATTAATAGGGCGTTATACTCTGCCACATTATTAGAGCAGGGTTCGCTAAGAGAATATGCTCGATAGATGACGAGTTTATCAGGAGTCACCAGGATAATTCCTACTCCTGAAACCATGTTTCCCCTGGGACCAGTCCTGGAGGCACCATCGAAGAATAACTGTCATGTATCACTTTCCATTGCGGAATTACATTTTGCAACTTCGTTGGGAATGTCCTCGTATAGTTTAGAGGTTTCCGGAATCGGATGAGCAGCTAAGAAATCAGCCAAGGCCTGACCTTTGATGGACTTCTGCTGGACATACACCATATCATACGGTGTTAATAACATCGCCCAAGTCGCGAGTCGGGAATTAAGAACACTTGGCGTATTCATCAATACCCGAAGAGGATTGATCCTGGAGATGATATAAATAGTTTGGCCTGTGACGTAATGTCGCATTTTCTGAATGGAGAACATTAGGGCCAAGCATTCTTTTTCCACTGGATTGTACCGGTGTTCAGCTCCGACCATTATCCTGCTTAAATAGTAGATAGCCTGTTCATGACCCTCATTATTCTTTTATATGAGGAGAGCTCCTAAAGAATGATCCATTGCTCGAACATACAGCAAAAATGGTCTTCCTATAACGGGAGGCACCAGAACTGGAGGATTAGTGAGGTAGCGTTTGATATCATTAAACGCTTGCTGACAGGCTTCGTCCCATACGAATGACACACCTTTCTTCATCAGGCAAAAAAAAGGTTAATATCTCCCAGAGAGGTTGGATATGAATCTCCTAATATAAGCCAGACGACCTTAAAATCCCCTGAGTTCTCTCAGATTACGGGGTGGTCGCATCTCTAGGATAGCCTTTACTTTATCAGGGTCAACTTGAATGCCTTTGGCGGTAATGACAAATCCCAGAAATTTGCCACTGAATACACCGAGAAAGGACTTTGTAGGGTTCATTTTGAGTTGATGTTGGCGCATCAACTCGAACACTGTCTTCAAGTCTTGGATGTGAGTACCCTTGAGGCGGCTTTTGACAGCAATATCGTCTACATAACATTCCACTATTTTGCATAAGTGCTCATAGAATATGTTACTCATAGCTCGCTGATATATAGCCCCGGCATTCTTCAATCCAAAGGGCATGACTGTGTAGCAATATACCCCCAGAGGTGTCCGGAAGGCAGTATGCTTCTCATCTTCAGGATTCATCCTAATCTGATTATATCCTGAGAATCCGTCCATGAAAGACATGCGCTCAAAATCGTATGTATTATCGATCATGACGTCTGTAATGGGAAGAGGGAACTCATCTTTAGGGCATGCCGCATTAAGATCTCGAAAATCGATGCAAACACGCACTTTCCCACTTTTTTCATGACCGGGACAACATTGGCGACTCAGTCAGGATATTGTTCTTCCCGGATGAACCCGCAGGCTATCAACTTCTTGATTTCAGCTTCGGTGGCATCCATCATATCCGGGCGAAACTGGCGTTGGTGCTGCTTTACAGGTTTTGAATTGGGCAGTATGTTGAGCTTGTGGGTAGCCACTTTTGGATCAAGACCTGGCATATCCTCATAATTCCACGCAAAGACGTCGATATATTCTTTTATCAGCCATATTATCTCTTCTCTTTCCTCTTCGAAAAGATTTTTACTGATAAATATCAGCTTTGGTGAAAGTTTATGCCCAACATCGATTTGGATAACTTTATCTTCAGTGGGCGATTCTCTCTGCTCGAACCGGAGTTCCCATTGTGTATCCATTTGTTGAGCCCAGGATTCATCTTCGAATGGTTCAGATTCTTGTTCCTCTGTTTCGAGAGAATCTGTCAACACCATATTTACTGATAATACCTGTTCGAGTTCATCTTCTGAATCAGAGGATGACAAATCATCTTGAAAAGAGAAAATGGTCTCCTCACTTGACTCAGAGTCATTGGAAGTTGCAAGATATGTGGTATACCCTAACACAAAACGAGTTCGTTGACAGTAGGGATCACCATGCAACGGCATTCGTCTGCCTTTCCCATAGTTGAGGCCTGGTTCCAGCTTCAAGTCATAACCCATACTTTGCATAATCTTCAAAGCTTGTGGGCTATATCTGTGAACTTGCATTTTCCCAGCATCAGATTCGTGAGAATCTTCTTGTACAATTGGTTTATTCCGCATGCGACCGAAGACTATTGGATGCTGATTGTTGCGAGTAGGTGGGACAATAAAGATAGAATCTTCATGTGGTCCATATGTCGTGATGACATTAGATGTTGACGCCACTTCCCACACATACGGATGATAGGAGTCTATAGCTTCAAAGAATTTTTGTGCTATAGGTTCTATATCGTTATGGGGGGAGGATTCCTGATTTAGAAATTGAGCGTCAGTATACTGGAAAAGAGAATCTTTATTATCGTCAGAAACCATGTTCCCGGTTGTATTTACATCAGTCGGTTGCTTGTTGCGCCTGAGGTTGATGACCAAAGGTGGAGGCTTCTGGTTCAAAGTGATCACTAGGGGGTCACTTTCTCCTCCTGATTTGGTTTTGTTCAAGTGGATAGCCATGGGTTCCATGACTTTCGGACGGGTAGTCCGCCCTTTCACCTGGATCGACAGGGGTTGCTCAGTAGATGGTTCTCCTAGCTCCCGGTGGGATTCTTCCTCCGTCTTGCCTGACACCTCCTTCATGTAGTCTTGGGTGTACAACATGGCATCGGAATAGTAGGACTCTACTCCTTTGAATGGGTTAAGGTCAGCAAACTCCGTTTTTACTGTTCCTTGGGCATCTACATATTTGAAGCATTGATGTAGAGTCGAAGGAACAATATTGTGATCGTGGATCCATGGTCTGCCCAGTAGAATATTGTAGGACACCTCCAAATCGATGACGTAGCAAGTAGCCATTGATCTAAGGTCCCCAATCTGGATCCTCAGACGAATCTTCCCCAACGGCTTACTTTTCCTGGCGTTGAAGCCCACGATTATAGTGGTGGTGTAAGCCAGTTCGCTGGTAGGAATCCTCAGCGGTCTGAGTAGACTATGAGGGATAATGCTGATCGACGATCCCGGATCTATGTGAATCCGGTCTACCTCCATGGAACCGACGTATCCGGTATAATAGAGGGGCCTGTCATGCTTGTTATGTTTCAACAGCATGTCCTCTTGAGTGAAAGTGATATTAGGGACCACTTCCATCACGATATGGCATTGAGGACATGCTACAGGCTCTTTGTCAGGGGATTTAAGCTGAGTCAAGAATACATTCGCCTGCATTAAAGCTTCACTCAAGGCTCGACGAGTGTCTTTGGAAAGCCTGAGTAGCTCGAAAATGGACAGTCTGGCTGGAGTATTAGCTAATTGGGCCAGGATGTTGAAGTTATATGGTTTCTTCAAACCTTTGTTTTGAATATTTTTCAAAGGTTTATCAAATCGCACTTCTTTTTGCTTGCCCTTGTCCGCCGAAGTTGGTCTAGAAGGACCTGCCTCTGGTATGACAGGTTCAGGCTCTGGAAGTTTGGCAGCTGAAGTGTCTGCCGTTGCATCTTCCTGATTTTCTCCATAGTCCTTGAGGTAGGCTTTCCCTGAACGTGTTCCGGTAGCCAAAGCCTTTTCTTCTGATGTTGGGGATATTGCAACCATATGGCATAGTTTACGCCTTGAGTTCTTTTTAGACTTAGACTTAGCCTTAGCAACTTGAGTCTCTTCCTCAATCTCTGACCGCAGATCTGGATGAACCCACATAATCTCACCACGCTTTGTAGTTAGGGGTACCAGGTCATGATCTTGACCCCTGGTCGGAGGGAGATTAACAATGTTCATCATCGTCCGGAAAATAGGTACAACACCATCCGGGACTTCTTGAGGGGGCAGATTGCCGAATTGGAGAGAGATCATGTTGGCGGTGACCGTCTTCTCGCTATTACTCAGAGTGATGGCCTTGGCGTCGATCAACTCCTGGATTTTCCTCTTTAGTACATAACACGCCTTTGTGGAATGATGTATGTACCTATGGAAAATGCAGTACTTAGGGTTATTGGTACTACCGACTTCATTAGGCCACTTTACCTCGGGGAGGGTGAGCTTTCCGCTTTTGACTAGACAATCGAATATGCTCGGAATATCGTCGTCGTCAAAAGAATACTCTTTTTTAAGCCTGGAAGTCCCAGGATTTGTCTGCGTAGTCACCGGAGTGTGTTGCCTGGACGTATTGATCGCCAGAGCTTCTTTTCCTTTGGAACCACGAGGATGGTCGCTATTGGAGGATGACCTCTTCCCTCTATCAGAGGTAGAGATCATGATTCCATTGTCACACGCCTTCCGACTGTTGTCTTCAGCGGCTACCGCTGAGATGATAAAATAGGGCCAATCATGGAACTGATATGGTCCTGTGAACACCGAGATCAGTGGAAGCAGGTTCTTCCTGCAATTGTCCACCAATGCTGAATTCGGAACTCCGGGAGGCATCTACAAAGTGGCCTGTCGAAAACGTTCAATAAAAGTACGAACGTTCTCTTTCTCCTTCTGCTTTACTTCGATGAGTGAGGACATTGACATGTCCATCCCTCCTTCGTAGAATCGAGCAAAGAACAGAGGCTTGAAATCTTCAAAGGAAGTAATGCAGTTGTCCGCAAGACTACGGTACCACTGATAGGCCACTCCAGACAAACAGCCCTTAAATACTCGAGTGAGAAGGGCGTCATTCCCTTGCAGTAACACCGTTATCATGCTGAAGTAGTTCATGTACTGACTCGGTGACATCTTTCCCTCAAACAAAACCATAGCCTGTGGTTTGTATTTTGGCGGGAAAGGGATCTCGTCCCAGATAGCTGGGTAAGGCTGGTTGATGGCCAACTTCTTGAGCTGATCTTTGTGCTTTAAGGTATCAAATTGGGCTTTCAATTCCCGAACAGCCTGCATCGGGTCTTCAGCTGGTAAAGGGACCGCAGAGTGGTGAGAGATCGGTTGTATTGTAACTCCAACAGGAGGCAATACATTCTCCGAGATAAGAAGTTGAGGATCCGCTGACTCTTGATTTAGAACAGGCTCCTGATTTGCGTTGGATGGTGGTAGGTCCACCCCCACACGTATTTGAGTCAGAGGAACCGATGTTTGAGCTATTGCAGCTGCATGTTGAGTCACCATTATCTGACGCATACTCTCCATCATGGAATGCATCTCTTTAAATGATGCTTCCAATACAGCGATGTGTTGGTCAGTACTTCCTGATGGGGAAGCCTCTTCGTGTTTATCTCCAATGGCATAGACTCCCATTTCTCTCGATGCTATTGAAGGATTAGTATAGATCTCTGTAGAGATTGAGTCTATACTTTCAGCATCCGATTCGGGAAACTGGCGACCCCTAGTGTCGGAATCAGAAGAATATGAAGCCAGTTGTCGTAACCTTGAACGGGTGTTTCGAAACACACCAGCTTCAATATTCTCAAGGAGTCTGTCGAATCTCCTTTGGCTTGGAGTTCTAGAGGGATGACATCTTGAATTTGATCTTCCTCTAGGGATGTGTGAAGCCATGTTCACTGATGCGAATGTCGGCTCTTCTTCCTGTAAAGACAAAGAGTAGTTCAACCGGTCGAAAACTGACCATTTTGTCTTAGAACAGCAGTAGTTAACTACAACTTTATGACTATTACAACAGTGCTCCCTAGGAGACGTAATAGACATATTAGAAGATCCCTTGTCTTTGCGCTTCTGGCTCAGGAAATCACGCAAGTCAGGAGGATTAACAGGAGAAAAAGAAGAAGAAGGCTTATTTTGCCTTTTTACATCAGTTGGGGTATAGAGATTGGGAATCATAACTCTCTCCCTGCCATAAGAATACAGCAATTCAGCCATGTGAGTAGCGTACGATCCGTCATCCGTCTGAGGAACGTATGTTCCCGTGAACCGGGTCTTCTTTACGCCGAGAGGCTTATCCTGGCGTAATCTGGAGCTTTGCACAGGTTGGCGTAGAACTGAGGAAGTCCTCAATCGGCCGTCAGCATTCCGCGTAATCTGAAGGGCGGGCAAATTCTTCTCTTGATGGCGTAAAAGCCGAGAGGTTGGAAGGTTTGCCACTTGTTTTCCCTTGCGGTGATTGCAAGGACCATCTGCCTCATCATAGAGGGGAGATGTATTTTTACGTACGGGACGCGTTTGGAATTTCTGAATTGGTGCTGAGGCATTGTCAGAAACTTTGTCTGCCACATCACAGACTGGAGACCGAGTTTTATGCGCGGGGCGCGGTATAGACTTCTGTATTGGCACTGAGACATTGCCAGAAGCTTTATCTGTCACGTCACAGATGGGAGACAAAGTTTTACGCGCAGGGCGCGGAGTAGACTTCTGGATTGGCACTAAGACACTGCCAGAAGCTTTGTCTGTCACGTCACAGACGGGAGACAAAGTTTTACGCGCAGGGCGCGGAGTAGACTTCTGGATTGGCACTGAGGCTTTGCCAGAAGCTCTCTACCACGTCACAGACGGGAGACAAAGTTTTACGCACGGGGCGCACCGGTTGCGATGTCACAACCTTGTTGGTCGGAGAGAGAGAGCCTACAGGAAGGGTAGAGGATGTCCGGGGCATCCATACTTTACGCAGCTTCCTGTTGTCCTGGACAGAGAGGGAACGAGAGCCACGCCCTACGCGAAGCATGTCTTCATAAGAAGATTGGTCGAATTGGATGACCAGAGTCTTCTTCGTTGATCCGACGGATACAGCATCGTGTTGAGCAATGACTTTCTCGTCAGATGAGAAAGTATTCTCCAGCAGAGTCGCCATCTTGTGTTTGATAATAAACGAAAGAAATTAAAACTAGGTTTATACGAAACCCTCTCTTTGTTTAAAAACAAGAAAAAGAAGTATAATTAATTCTATACGAGGATGTTAAGTACAAAAATTTAATTCTGGAGAAATATTGCTATAGGAGTCTGATCTGCGATCGATCACTTTGTCCCTTGGACCACATGATGATGAAGAAGTGTTGTAGAAGACGAAAAAGAAGCTTCAAAGACTACATGAGGGATTGAACTCTCGTTGCCAAAGCTCTCTATATGTGCTCTCTTGACCTTGACCTCTGTATTTGACCCTTGCCTTTTTCCGACCTAAAAAAAAGAAGCTTCAAAGACTGTAGGAGGGATTGAACTCTCGTTGCCAAAGCTCTCTATATGTGCTCTCTTGACCTTGACCTCTGTATTTGACCCTTGCCTTTTTTCTGACCTTCCTCTCCTCTCTCGACCTCCATGGCCGGAGGTCTCTATTTATAGAATTTGGTCACAGTCGGCGTAGAAACCGAACAGCGGAGAGAGCTGCACCTTTTACGCGGCGGTTATAATAACTGCTACCCACGTATGAATGATCTCCTGAATTGGCGTGTGACGTATGTCCCATTATGAGGTAATGCGTATAATCGCTCATCGAAGATCACGGCATGCAAGCCATGTAGATAACTGTCCCTTGCGTAGAGATGGTTGGCATAAAAGCCAAATAACTGTCTCTTTGGCGTAAAAGCCAAATAGTTGTTCTGATGGCGTAAAAGTCGAGTAGGCATAGAAGCCGAATAGTTGTCAAGTTGGCGTAGAAGCCAAATAGATGTCATTATGGCGTAGAAGCCAAGTAGCTGTCATGTTGGCGTAGAAGCCAAGTAACTGTCATGTTGGCATAGAAGCCAAATTCTGCGTAAAGCTTGATGCTGCATGGATAGGTAACCAGCGTAAAAATAGCCAGTTATTCTTCCTTGTCTGAAGTCTTGAGCGTATTCTGGGCCAAATAGCCTTATCATACATCTTTGCAAATATAGCCTGAGTTGGCGTATTTCGAGGAGATAGCATACGGCGTACTCCTATAGCTGAAAATAGCCAGGTCGACGTAATGTGCAGGGATGATAATGTGAGCGTATTAGCCCTAATTATAGCTCTCCCAGTCATTAAAAGTAGAACCAAATCTCGTGCATTAAATGCAGAGATCTGCCCCCATCTCGCGCATTAACTGCAGAGACGTGCCTCAAGTTCTGTACGAAGAACAGCTTTTGACGTGGCGGTTGGTTTCGTCTCATCCTGAGCGTAAAGCTCTTCTCTGCCTGTGTAGAATAGGCAGTGTATTCCTTGAATGCATAAACGACGTCTTATATCAAGGGTTATGTCACTAGACGACAGTCGCTCTGTGCAGAATCATCATAGCAGCCGTCCTCTTGATAGTCGTGCAGTACTCTTTGTCAGGAGTCAGGTTCACTGCTTCAACTGACAAGTTCATTCGAGGAATACGAAGAGTTCCTCGTACAACTTTCTGCTGCATTAAAAGCAGACCGGTTTTACGTCAAAGTGGCGATGTAGCAACCTTTTTACGCCGAAGCAGTTTGGAAGGACTGCTTTACGCGGGTTGTTCTGGAGCTATGTTTTACGCTGAACAGCGTTGAAGCTCTGCTGTACGCCAATGGCGCTGAAGTCATATTTTACGCCACCCAGTGCTGGAGCTCTATTTTATGCGGGCTTCCTGTATGTTGAGGGTTTTACGCGTATGATTCCCCAGCGTAATTTTTCATGCTTCTACAGCAGCGTATTCAGAAGACTCCATTTTTCTTTCTTTTGAATGCGTAAAAAATGACTTGTATCAAATATGTCACTAAATGACAACCTAGGTCTCTGTGCAAAATTATCATCACAGTCGTCCTCTCGATCATCGTGCAGTACTTTTGTCAGATGCCAGGTTCACTGATTTATCTGACAAATTTATCCGAGAAATACGAAGAAGTTCCTCGTTTAAAGATTTTACGCAGAAAATCATTTTACGCGCAGATCTTTTACGCGCAGATCTTTTACGCGCAGACAGATTTTACGTGAGCTTTACGCAGGCAGATTTTACGCAGATTTTACGCGCAGATCTTTTACGCGCAGACCTTTTACGCGAACTTTATGCAGACAGATTTTTGCGCAGACTTTACGCGGGCAGATTTTATGCGCGAAAACTTTTACGCAGACTTTTTCCCAGACAGTTTTGAATCTCTATTTTATGCCAAACTTCCTTCATTCTCTGCTTTACGCGGATAATTCTGAAGCTTTACTTTACGCTTCTCTGTTTTACACAGACAGTTCTGAAGCTCTACTTTATGCGGACAACCTTGAATCTCTACTTTACGCCAAAACTTTCTTGAAACTCTGTTTTACGCGGACAGCTTAGCAACCTGTTTTACGCCAACTACCTTGAGCCATGTTTTACGCAGGGAGAGACTTCATGTATGTTGGGAGTTTTTGACTGTAAAATATGCAAAAAATTCCCCAGCATATTTTATGCTTCTACATCCTATTTAATAGTTGCATCCTGCTTGATTCTTGTACCTTCCTAATAGTTCCCTGAGTATAAACCCTCCTAGAATATAGAAGTCCCTGTTGTTAGATACTAAGTAGGGTAACCTTCCTATTAAGAATACAACTAGAGTATTGACACATCACTGAGTTCAGAACACTTGATGAACCCTAGCATCCCTTACCTATAGATTGGTTCACCATTACCCCTTGATGTATTTATAAAAGCTTGAGAGTAGTATAGACACTACTAGAGTTAGTTAGAGATTTTACCATAATGTTTGAACCTAGTAGTAAGGAACCAATAGAAATTTATGGTTGAATATTATGACTAATCTAGCTTTTCATGATGAGATAGTACTAGAGCACTACAAACTTTAGCTTCTTGACTTGATATTAGCAGAACAGTATCTTAGGAAGCCAATGGAAATAACTAGAACATTTCTCTTGATCATACCTCGAACAAAGAGATTAGCAACCACCTTCCCTCAAGAAACCATGACAGTATCTAGAGTCTTTCTATCTTTATGACTTGTTCCTCTGAACCCTTAGCGCTCGCTAGTTGTGCGACGACTAATTATGTTCTTCTATTCTTCATCTTTCAACTCGTGCCACCTGACACTTCTGATTGTAGATCGAGTGATTTTATTCTAGGATATATAGTTTGCTAAGGTTATAGTTGTAATCTCGAATTTTGAATTATATGCTTAGTAGTTAGAACCTGATAGTTGAGTTGTTCATTTAGATTGTGATCATTATCCTTTAGTTATATATCCCGTAATTTGTATCCATAACTCGATACAATTTATATTCTATTTCACTGGAGAGCCAGTAACCCTTCCATTCTTACTGTTGACACCTTTATTCTATGAGCACTATGATTAAGACTTAAGATGACCATTACCTATATAATACAATAGGATACCCTAATAGGTACCAAGATCCTTTCTTCATATACCCCAATGAGAGTTTATACTTTATTTACAAGGATCGGATTATTCTGAAGAATCCCCTCAAGACAATTACAGTATTAGTTTATTGTTATAAGTTGGATAATATACCTCACAACCTAGTATCACATAGTCCTTGTGATCCATTGATGAAGTGTAACCGAATGACACCAACTATATACTGGCATAAGACAATAGTATTTATCTAGACTGTAGAACTTGGAGGCCCAAACCCTATTTGGTCGACTAGCGACTTAGACAAGGAGTTGTATGACAACTTTAAAGATTGTAGAGTCTTATCTCTTTGTAAATTGAATTATTTGTACTTTCTCTCATCATAATCCAGTATACTTATATTTGCTGTACTACCTTGACTTATGCTGCTATTTTATAGCCTAGTTTTGCAAGCTTATTCTTTTATCAAGCTTGTTCATGATATATGTATTAGTAGATGCATACATTAATACATTTCAGAATCAGTGTATTACGGTCTGATCAACCATAGTGCGCTTGGTTTGCCCTTCGCAATACTACTTTACGTGGATTGAGATACATAGTTGACTAGTAGACAAATATACTTAGACATGTCTGGCATATCGCATCGGTTACATAACTGTACTGATATGAGCATGTGAATAGGAATTACTAAAACATGATTTCAACCCGCAATCGCCTTGACGATTCCCAATTGAATTCTTTAAAACTCCTTGAACCTCGTACTTGTATTCTATCACCTTCACCTGGAATTCTTTATTATTGCTCTCCGTCTTCCCTTACTTCGGAAAGACGAAACCTCGTGCTTGGTATAAGTTTGATATGCAGATAGTACTAGATATACCCTATAGGCCAATCACATTATTTGATGATTACTTCCCGTAATTAAAGGTATATCATAGGTGATATATTCTCTGTAAACCTTGAGGATTGAATAACATGATTAAATAATTTGAGGAGTAGTTTTCTTAGATGTATAGTCTTATGTGATAGATGGGTAAATTCTAAGTTGGGTAGAAATTGTATTATTAAAATATTAGGTAAATTCTTTTAGATTATGATTAAGAGAGATTAGATAGAGAGACCATATCCTATTTTAATTTTGAGGACAAAATTTTTATAAGTTGGGTAGAATGTAAAACCCCTAATTCTGAAAATAGAGGAAATAGATTTTATTTAATTTTAATTTGAGGTATTTGTGCATTAGGGGATTATTGAGCCATTATAAATTTTTTCTAATTTATTCCATGTAGGAGATCCTTTGGACAGTTGCTAGGTAAATGGTATGCACTTTTTAGAATTTTCTGTGAATAGATATGTATATATATATATATATATATATATATATATATATATATATATATATATATATATATAATTCCTATTGGATCTCAACCCGAAATCCTCAATCCTAAACCCACTACCCGTTTAACCCCTACCCGGACCCGTTAGGAGAAGAAATATCAACAGCAGCAGTAGCAAAAACCAACTTTGCTTTCCTTCTCCGTGCGTGTGAAGAAAAATATTAGCAGCAACACCACCGCCTCATTCTACCGCTTCTTATCCCTATTATTACTAAACTCTCCTCAACTGAAACCAAACTAAGGAAAGAAAAAAACAGCAGCAACAGTGGTTTTGAAACCACTAATACCCCACCGCCTCTTGATCTCTATATATATTGCAAAAACTCTCCCAAACCCGAACCCCACTTTTTACACTAAACATAAACATCGTTCTGGACACTAGCACTATACAAATTTTTGCCCAGCAAATATACCTTGCCATCGTACTATTATTTACATTCCATATAATGTCTGCATAGTTTATTTCTGCTTATTTAGTTCATTTATTGCTAAATAAATTGTGCGTCCAAGGGAACTTGGGTGCAACGACGATGTCGTCGTATCATGTTTATTTATGTAGATTTTTAGACCTACTTTATGAGACCACCCCAGTATTATGGAGCATCATTAGATTCATTGGTCGTGACATAGTTATTACACGAGTTGTGAGTCTCATATAGATCATGGACTGCGTGACAGGTCTGGCCTCCTGTACGCATGGACCGTGCGTTAGGGATGACTGCTAATAGAAACTTTTTATGTTAGAGGACTTAGCAGTTATTAGTGGTACATGGACATAGCCTATTGTAGTATGATGATACAATCATTGTCCTTGTTTGGTTGTAGGATTGGACTGTTGTACTAAAGATAGAGTATGAACCAAATCGTGTCATGGATGTGACATGCTTAGAGCATGGGATGGAGAGAACAACAAGTAAGACATTTGGGCTCCTTTGCACTTTCCTTTTATGTCACCCTTATGCTCCACCAGAGATACGCGGTCATGATGACCCCTATACTACTTGGT
This sequence comes from Iris macrosiphon, assembly GCA_036927795.1. Classification (NCBI taxonomy): domain Eukaryota; kingdom Viridiplantae; phylum Streptophyta; class Magnoliopsida; order Asparagales; family Iridaceae; genus Iris; species Iris macrosiphon. Next base: position 25,463,282 of record JAYESA010000006.1, on the reverse strand, counting down.
GGCCTCTACCGTTCAAAAGACGACATGCTTGGTAGGCCCCTGATTCTCCGAGAGAATCATGCCAATCCTACTATATAGTCAGATAGCCCACTTGGTGGAAAGTTGTTCTCAAACTGCATTCACTTAGATGGTTAGGCGACCCTATTGGATGTTTATTTTTCAGTACTCATTGGCATATTATTATGTATCTTGTTACGTCCCTCTGAGGACCTGGTCCCTTTCCAGATATAGACGAGCAGGAGTACCCGCAGGAGTACGGACCTGGACCTGACGCTACTTACCAGACTGAGGAGGTCTTACCCTCGGAGTATCTGTGATTTTATTATCGCTGTCTAGAGATCCTTGTTGCTACTTCAGTATAGTCATTTTGTAGTGGATTTGTTTCCACCCGACTATCAGACTTGATACTCATCTTGGATATTCAGTTATTATTCAGCTCTTTATTCCTACTTATTATTTATACTGTGGATGAGATATAGATTGTGTATGACTTGTTGTGACAGTATATTACCACTGGTGGATTGGATATTCATGTACAGCGTACGTGTGTGTATAGTTTCCATATATTGGAGTTCGTATACATACGGCTGGACGTGTTACGTATTCCTAGTCCTACGTATTTTGGGACTGGGGCGTGACATCATCTTTAGTGCGCTGCAGGAGGATGCTGCAGTAAAGTGTGCAACAACAATATGAAGTATATGTACTGCACTGGGTAATACTGCAGATAATTCAGGGTTGCCAGCACTTTAAGTGCAGTAGAACAGTGGCAGCAAGCAATGCACACAATAAGTGTGTATATGTGTATAGCAGGGTGAGTGAGATGTATGTGTATCATGTGATACATGGATAGGGTAGTATATGTGTAGTGAGTTGTGGGTGAGGTTTGTGTAGGTGAGTTCTAGTGTATTAAGTGTGTGTTGTAGGTGTGTGTGTGTGTGTCCAAGTGTGGGTATCATAAATATGGATACCTACATGTTAGGGATTGGGTTCAAAGGAATGTTAAGTATGCAAATGTGTCCAGAGTGCAAGGTATGGGTACCAAGACAATGAACACGTGACGACACCTATTTAATATGGTTTGAAATTAGAGTTGTCCACATGTCTACTAGTTTTTGGATAGTCACGAATTATAAAACGGATACTCGTGTACCACGATATGGATACTCACGCATCATAACTCGAATACTCACACATCAATAGGAGTTGTTAATTACTTTGATGAACATGTGTATCCATCTTTGTATCCATTTGGATAATATACTCGAACGATGTCTATTCATCTTTTCAGAAGTATCTAGAAATGGATATGAATTACAACCTGCATCATCGTTCGTGGATGTACAACCGTCATCCTAATGACATGTGCGGTGTGCGGGATGAATTCATACAGGGGGTGGAACAGTTCTTGCAGTTCGTCAAGGCGTTCTCTCGGTACATGGACGGCACCAAAATTAAGTGTTCGTTTGTGAGATATCGTAACTTGAAATATCACTTAGAAGTGGATGTGACATATCATTTGTACTCGAGGGATTTCACGCTGAATTACTATCAGTGGACCTCACACGGAGAACTTGTGTCTTTAGCATCGGAGCCTTATGTGGAGCCGTATATGGATGTCCACGACCACGATGATTACGACGACGGGTGTGTGAACATGGTTTTCGACGCTGTCGGACCTAGTTTCGACCCAGACAATTATGATGCAACTAAGGAGGCACCGAATATCGATGCTGCAAAGTTCATGGAGTTATTGGAGAATGCAAGGACTCCATGTAAACCCCACTTTTTGAATAATCGTATATTATATAAATATTTGTGATATTATGTTGTAGTGATATAATAGAATATTTTTTAGGTTTTGTGGTATGGTTGAGACATAGTTGACCCACCTTAAATTTGTTTGCTTGTGTCACCTCTATTTAGAAACCCCCTTTTGTTTAGGAGCATTAATTGAATCTTATGGCCACAAGTTTAATCATTTAATTTTTTTTTCTTCTTGACCCTTGGATCAAGATCCAAAGGCCAAGGACAACCCCTCTTTTCTTGACCCTTAGATTAAGATCTAAGGGGGCTCATCACCTAAGGGGGCTCATCACCCCTACTCCTCATCCTTTCCTATTTAATTCCTAGCCAAAGGATCAAGAATCCAATGGTCCATAGCAAATCCCTAACTTGTATTTCACCTTTCCTCCCTTTCTTGTGTCGTGGGCAGCCATCATTAACATATCCCTAGCCCTAACCTTAAATCCTTTCATCCATAACTCTTTCCCTCCTTGAGAAAAACCTAACCCCCAAAATTCTTCTTCTTCTAATTCATCTTCTCCTTCTTCCTCCTGAGAGGAACTCGAGCCCGAGCTCACCCGCCCGCGGCCTGCACCGCGGCGTGCACCCGCGCGGGTTTGTGTTACAGTCTCCTTCGCGCAACGAACGAGTCAGCCGATGCGACGACCTCCCGCGACCTAACGTCGATGTGCACCCCCCGAGGACGACCCCCTCGACCAACGCCTCCACTGCGGCCCCTCCGCGCGGGCAGTCAAGCTGACCGGTGCGGCAGTCTCCCGCGACAGACACAGGCGTGCATTGCCCCCTCTTGTGGACCGCTGCCCCTCTGTCGAAAATGACTTCGACCTCGACTTTGTTGAGCCTCCGTGCGTATCTCGCCATCCTCTTCTTCTACTCCTCTGGTTTGAGCACGAGATGCGTTGCTGACCCCTCGCCTCGCACCCTCGTCGCCGCTACGCAGCCCATCACTGTGTCCTCCTGCTGTAACCTCAATCTAAGCCTTTCCGCCTTGTATAATCCGTGTCGAGACCGTTTTGGGGCTGAACCGTGAATCCTTTGCTTCAGGTATGCAGGGTAGGGACTACCTTTCACTGTTCGACTCCCCTGTCGTATTGGGTAGCCACATATTGTCAGGACTTTGTCGAGCCGGTATAATATCTTCCCATTTTTCTATTTGCCTTGGAAATGTTTGTATCTTAAAATATTTGCTGATTAGCTTTTGCTTCGAAGGATACTATTGAAACATCTGTGGACATGTGCGGCATAGTGTGGACTTGAGCATTTTGATCGCGAGTGGATTCAGTATCATCATCCCAAGGCGAGTGGTCACTCGCCTCTCATAATAGTCCATTAAACTCAAATTTTATGCACTTATTATTAGCATAAATTAAGATTTGGAAGAAATGAATAATTAGGCTAACAAATTAACTAAATTGAATAACCAATATTTAATTGCTTCATTTGGGATAGTGTAAATAATGATTAGTTGCTCGTTGTTATAGTCTAAACACTTTACCTCACATGCTAGTTAGATATCACTCTCCTTCCATCCAAATTGATTGATGTACCACTACCTAGTTTAGTATCATTATTGCTTACCTAGCTAATTAGCATTAAATATTACCTATGAATTTATGTCATTCGTTTATTTATTAGTTGTTGGAGTTTTGATACAATTACCCTTAACTCTAAATCATGTGTCTACTAGCATACAACACTATACTTACAATTGTGTCGGTTATGGCTAAAATCACATGGATGTGGTTATTCCTCTTGGCGTTAGGCTTTTCTTTTTTATTGTTAGGGGCATTTTTGTTGATAGTTAGACCTTTATTAAATTCTTACTCATTAGTCCCCTATATATATACGATGGTATTATTATTTTTCTTAAACATGTGAACTCTTTAATACTCACTTCTCTGTGTGTCCGGTGGGTTGCACCGTGACTGGAATTATTGTGTGGATATGGGTTTGTGAGTCCGGCGGGTTACGCCATTGACATAAACTGGGTATGGATGGGTTGTGGTCCTTATTTGTGTGTTTGCAGGTTTGTGAAACCATAGAAAATACAAAGGAGACCCTGCCAAAATTTTCAAAAAATTTTAGTTTAAATTTGGAACAGCTTGCATAACACTTGATTTGGAACAGATTGTTTGACTTGACTTGGAACAACTTGTTTGACTTATGTTTTGGAAAAGCTTGCTTGACTTGCACCTTTAGAACAGCTTGATTTCATTATTTTGTGAAAAATATATTACCTTTGAAGTTTGTACTTTGGTGTTTCACTGCGATACTTGGATGCTCTCTTATCTACCGTCATTATGTGTATATGTATTATGTGTATGTAACTCATATGTAGGCATATCCGTACGCAGGTATGAACCTCCTACCAAATCTCTTAACTCATGTATTTAGTTACATTATGTTTACTTCCACGTACCTTGTTGTAGCTTGCTCTTGTTATGATTATATTGATAGGATGGACTTAGCTACATAACTATGTATATATTTGTGTTTGATGTTGTGTTATGATTGCAGCTTCCTTTGGACCATCGCTCTCCCCGAATTGACGGGATGGATTTGTGTATCCAGGTTTCAGGGAAGTGAGTGACAGAGGATGGATCCAACTACGACGCCACCGAGGAGTCAGGTTGAGGCGCCAGTATCCGAGCAGCAGTGGGTACCCTCACCTCGTATAGTTATCTTTATCTTTCGTATTTCTTTAGTACATGTTCGTGAGGAGCAACTTGTGCTACCCACGCTAATCTACTGATATGAGTTTAGTTTTGTATGTCGATGTTCTTATGTTTCGGACATATTCGAACATAAATGTTATCGGGTGGCCAACTTTAGTATTATATGTTCTGCCTTGCTTTCATTACCCATGTGGATTGAAATACAGTAATAGGCCAACCATAGGTTATGCATGCTAGAATACCCAACTATAGACAACTTATACATTTATCGTTGGGCAAGAGTCTACGGTAGACGTAGCTGACCATTGTCACGTGGCTCAGTCCTACATATTTTTGGGACTGGGGCGTGACATAGTTTTTGTGATGGCCCATGCAGGTCTCGTTTTGAGATTTGTTGGGTGTTAGGATCTCAATCCATAAACTAAATTTGGAAACTTTTCTTGAAATATCTTGTCCGTTCTTGATTTTTCCCAATATATTTCACTTATCGCCTACCATTGGATTCTTATAATTATTTTTGATCTTTCTCATCTCTTTCTTATTCAGAGAGATGGATGCTCGTGCCCTAGAAACAACACATACACAGGCTCAGACACAGGCAGGATCATCACAGGCACCTACACCAAAGCAGCAAGCCACTGAGGGTTACTTGATGGCTACAATGACGATAATGCAGAGGATGATAGAAATGCAGCAACGTTAGATTGATCTCCTACAACAAGGAATAGAGAATTATCGGACGACGACACTAGCAGCGATCGAGAGGATAGCTCAATGCCAACGTCCCAGTAGTGTGATAACCTTCCAACAACTTAACCTACCTACCTTCGACGGCACAGATGATGCACTTGCAGCAGACTGTTGGCTACCAGATATGGAGATTCTATTAGAGGCAGCTCAAATACCTCCAGAGGAACGTATTTTTGTGGTTCGCATCCAGGTTAAGGATATAGCATATGATTGGTAGAGTCCAACACAGCAGGGACTCACCTCACCTATCACTTGGGATACTTTCTTGGAGAAGTTTAAGAGAAAATTCTTCTCCTCCACGGCCAGACGTATGCTACGGGAACAATTCACCAACCTAAAGCAGGGCGACCGTACCGTGGGAGTGTATTCAGCAAAGTTTTATCGGCTTAGTAAATTTGCACCTTCCGTAGTGCCGACAGAGATAGAACGAGCAAAGAAATTTGAGGAAGAACTCAGCTTGGAGTTTCGGCCATACATACCATATCAGGGGATCACTAGTTTTGAGGCCGTGTTGGACGCAGCCGAAAACCAGGAGAACATCTTGAGAAAGATAAGGGCCGAACAGGAGCAGGAGCGACTCATCGGAGGATTACCCCTATTACCGACAGCACAGGCTGCCATGGTCTCAATACCAAGACCGACATGTTACTTTCCTCAGCATCAGCAGATTGCTCCCACCTTTTGCACATTCTGCGACAAGTCAGGGCACATTCAAGAGGAGTGTCGACGGGCCAACAACCAGTATTTACTTTGTGGAGGTCCAGATCACATTGCAGCACAATACAGATATAGCAAGCTACCAGTAGTGCCAACACCAACAAAATTTTGGGGAGTCCAGTATCATCAAATACAATAATATCAGCACCGAGAGTATATACCAGTGGTATGCGAGTATTGCAAAAAGAAAGGACGTGATCAAAAGAACAGCTATCGGTTGAACAATCAATGTTTGATCTGTCGAGGTACCTCATAGTGGGGTCACCCCCACGGTAGCATGGAGTACTACGCTCCTCTATAGTGATTACGATCAACTGGCACTTGAGGCCTATTATGAACGGATCTGCTAGATTTACCTGACTCCAATCTTTAGCCACTGTAATGATCCACGTTAGCTACGCTCATTCAGTGTTCTATTCTGGCCCTTGAGGCCTATTATGAACGGATCCGCCAGAATCACCTGGCTCTGAACATTAACCAGTGTAATGATCCACGCTAGTTGCGCTCATACAGTGTCCTGTGTTTTATCCATACGGTTCTCTTCAAACCTTGAAGAGATAAATAGATGGCACTATTGCAGCTTCCTGGTTTTCACAGTATGTCGGTATCACCAGAATCTGTGTACTAACCATAGGAAGATCATCTGAGAGCTTCCAGAGCCATCCTACTTTATATGTTGCAGCTGATAGTGCATAGAACTATGAGAGTAAAGACTGCTTCTTCGACTTCCACGATATAGCAGCAGCACTCCTGAAGAAGTCACGTCCTCATGTGGATCTTGCACTCTTCTTTCCTGAGCACCAACTGGCATTGTTGAAATCTTCCATCATATCTGGATAATTATTGTAGTACAGGATATACCACTGACTCCACTTGAGAATTCTGAAGACTCTCTTCACAAATTCCAGTGTTCAATAACACACATCCTGCTCATGAACTAACTCAGCATCCCTACAGCAAGAGCTATATTAGACCTGGTGGTACTCGCAGCTTGAATCATGCACCTGATGATGCTTGAGTACACCAACTGTCTGATACTTTCTCTTGGATAAAGCTTCATCTCCAAGTCACACTTGAGGAGTATCGACCTTGATACCCAAAGCATGTAAACAATCTTCTTATGAAGAGAGCTTGTGAATAAGCAAGCTCACCTAGCATCCGGATTATCTTATATCCTTAGGATAACATCCGCAATCCCATGTCCTGAGTCTGGACAAAATGATATCTTTGTTCTAGTGACACTTCTATATCCGCGGTTGGGATTAGCAAGTCGTCCACATAAATACAAAAGATTACTCCTTTATTATCAACGAACCTCGTATACACACTCTTGTCTGTCTCCGCTGATCCTGCGATAACTTTGACTAGATGAATTGTCATCCTTCTGCTGCCACATCCTAGGATTTGCTTCAGGCCGTATTTGAGATATCACCAACCCGCGGACTATCTTCAAACCTGAATGACAATAATTTTGATGGTTGTCCGTGAATCTCTTATGTCTGTCTTCCTCCAAGACTTGTTATCTTTCCTTCATCTGATAAACAATCAGCTTATGAATAGCCGCTACGACAATCATCATCCTGATATATGACACATTCAACGAGGTGCTACGATAATCATCATCCTGATATATGACACCTTCAATGAGGTGCCAAAGAACTCAATCCCCTGTATCTGAGAAAACCATAGGCTACAAGCCTAGTCTTGAACTCAATTGTTCTGTCTACTTCCATTTTTTTCTATTGAATATATATATATAAGCATCTGATAGGTTTAGCTCCTTCAGGCAGATTAATCAACATCAAAGTGTTATTATGGGGTCAATCTCTTCATGGACTACCTCCTCTTAGCAGACTAAGTCTTTGTTCTTTATTGCCTCACAATTGGTAAGTGGCACGACCTCCATATGATAGGTGATAAGATCATCTTTGGTCCTTCGACCTCCTGACTCTTCTTGTTGACTGCTCTTCGAGTTTCTGGTTCAAATATTGTCTCGTTAAAGACAACTCCTTCTGGGACTACAAATTCTTCTACAGAAGTACCAACAACTCTGACTGGTAAGGTCCTCCGAAGATTACTCATACACCTGAAACCTCCATATACGAATAATATTCATGTCGATTTAATTTTGAACCAGAGTTACCTCAAAAGTGACGAACGGTACTAAGGACATGACCATAAGTGCAACCTTCTCCCACAGACAATCTAGAAAGCCCTTTAAAAAATAATATAGAAATTATCATTACTGCCAATTGCTCGTCCTTACTATATGCACCTTCAGTGGACTTAGAGAGGACGAAGATATCGTTCCATAGTCAATTCCATGTTCTAGGTTGAACGATATGAATCCAAAGAATGATGCATGTTCCATAGTCAATTTCATGTTCTAAGCTGAACGATACGAATCCAAAGAACGATGCCCTTCGTCTATAACTTCTGAGTCTATTGAGTTATAGACCGATATGACGCTCAGCTCCAAACTTGAAGTCCCTGAGGTTCTCGAACGCTTCATCCTTCGAATATAAGAAGATACGCGAACGCGTTTCCCGAGAAATCGTCGAAGAAACAAGTGATAAACTTTATTCTAGCCATTTTTGGAGAATAGAAGTCACAGATATCTGAGCGCACTAGATTCAGAGGAAGTGTACTTGTAGCCACCCGTCTAAACGGCTTTCTGACTACCAGTATCTGAACACATTCATCACGTCTCTCCATCTTCTTACCCCTACATCTTGGAGATATTCCTGAACTAGAGATCTTTGTTGAAAAGACATGTCTCAGTCAGATGAGACACAACTCAATAAGAGCAATCCCTTCCTCAAGCCGGAATTCCAAAATCAAAACCCCGATCCCTAGATCTTCTGCTTGACACTTGTTCACCATAGAGACCTTCTTTTAAGATAGTGCTCTTCCTTGTGAACAACTCTTTCACAGAGCATACGTGGTCGAATGCACCAGTGTCTACCCACCAGTCAGTAACCACGCTTGATAACCCAACCTACTCGATCATAGCAACCAAGTTAAGTAATAAAAGGAACCAATTTTTAGCTATATCTTTCTTATATTGGTTTGAATTGGTTCTGCTTTCAAGCTCCAATTTCAGCCATGCGCCAAGTCCGGTCCAGAGCAGTAACCTTTATGCGCAAAGTCCACCATGCGCGAGTCTTGCCATAAGCAACATGTGCATAAGTATCTATGTAGCCAGCTCTGCCATGCGACATGAGTCTTCCATGCGATAGGAGTCTTCCATGCGGCAAGAGTCTTCTCAAACGCCAAGGACTTTCATGAGCTAAGTCTTGGCATGCGAATATTCTGCAATCCTTGGTCAACTGTAATCTTCCTTCTAACTGGAATGCGCGTCCTTCAAATGCTAACTCCTCCATTCTGGAAAATGGTAGGTTCTGACAACTCACGTTCAAAATTTGACAAAGGACTCATTCCCTCATCCAAATATTTGAAGTGTATCCCATCAATCTTCTCAAGTCTTGTGAAAACTTGTTGCTGAGAAGATTTGATCGGATGTTCTTTCATCTCGCTTCGGATCTTGCTTTGAGATTGTTAGTCCCGAGACGGATCAAAGATGGTAGAACGTGGGTCATAGCATAACTACTAGCGAGACCCATTGGTCTGCTCTCTACGGGAATCCAAGTTGTCGTCGAGATCAGAGATTCACACAAGAGTTCCTCATCTGATATTTCTCGATTCCAACGAAGCACGAACCAAGAACATGTAAAAAACTGACTTCAAATAAAATAAAGATTACAACAAGCAACGAGTAAAATGTTCTTCTCTTTACGTTCGTATACGCTACAATGAGAAAGAACGGAGCAAAGAAAAAGCTGAAGAGAAGCTCCTTACTGGGGTGGTCAAAACCACCGTTGCTTAAAGAAAGATTCTTCATATAGACGATCTGTCCCCAGGAACCAACAAGTTCACAAATGAACTTTTGGAACGCTCAAAGTCACCTTCGAAAATACCATGTAGGAGGGGGACACTCTGGGCCGCATATGATCTGGTGTTCTCAGTTTTTTTCATCTGTTTTCTTTCTCCTCAAATGAAAGAGGAGGTCTTCTATATATATAGAGAAAAGCAGCACCTATGCGGCCTGAGAAAACTCTACGCCGCATATGCACTGCCCGACCAGATCTCCTAAAATCTGGGTGTAAGAGCCGCAGGGGCCGCCCATGCCGCATGCGCCGTCACCGCCACCTGACATGCTGTACTGCACGAGGCAGCCAGCATTGCCATACCCAGAAAGCAGCTACCTGTGCCACATTTTTGGAAGGCACAGAAAACCATGTGCCGCAGGCGTCGTCTAAAGCAGACAATGTCCCCTCCACATGCAACTCGCTCTTCCAAATATGGTTGCATAGCGCCTAGCCACAAAGACCATGACAGCATAGCCCCTGGCCGCAAAACGTATTTGCCACATGCGCTCGAGCTAGCAACCATGCATGCAACTCACGTACAAGCGCCATGCGACGATACTGACGTGTTAAGTGTAAAGTGCGTCAACAAAGCGCCACTTTGCGCCCTTCAACCCGAGTCCGAGTCCGAATCGCTAAGCCCCTTCGGGGCTTATCTCCTAAGGAAAACTTTCCAGAGGTGGTGACAAAATAAATATTGTCATAAAGGAGTTCACACTTAATCCCTCTAGGAAAGTCAACCCACATGGGCTACCACCCCATGTGCATATACCAATACTAAGTATAACTATATATTGAGATATACACATTGGTGGTTTTCCAATGTGGGACTAAAAATCCCAAAGCTAAGTGAAAATTACCAACATGGGGTTGCACCGGTGGGGCAGATGGTCAGGGGTTCATGCGGGGGACGATGCGCGCGCAGACTGGAAATATCGTCCGTGGCCTAGGAAGAGCACAAGGGCATCATGGGTGGTCTGTTGTAGAGAAGGGAGGGGGTCGGGTGAAAGGGTTTGGGTGACGAGTTTTAGGGAATTAAAGAATATAGGGTTTATTAGAAATGGAAATTTATTTCATTAAGAATGCAATTAATGGCTTAATGAATGGGTTAGAGGTATTTGAAATTTGAATTTCTAAAAATATATAACCTAACATATAATTCTACTAATACGAGCATGCATGACATTAACTTTTAAATAAATAAGAATCATTAATTGTTATATATATACAAATAAGTACACACACACACACACACACACACATATATATATATATATATATAATATATATATATATATATATATATATATATATATATATATATATATATATATTTGGTATCATTTCTCCAAGCCAGGTCATGGCTATATAAGCCACCCAGCGTCCGGGGGGGAGGGATTCGAACCCAGGACCTACCCGTGGGTGTCCCCTCGCACTACCATTAGGCTAGTGCCTTAGGGAGATATATAACACACACACACACTAATAAAATATATATACATTTTCTCATAAAATTTATTATATAAAATATATAAAAGAAGGGGGTTTACAGAAACAGAATTTAAAACTCAACCTCATAGATGGATTACTATTGAGTGATCCAACCAAATACGAAAGATTGGTGGGAATACTAATCTAACTTACTGTCACAAGGTCAGACATCAGTTTGCACTTTAAGTTAATTCTTGCATGAGCCTTGAAAATCACATTGGGATATTGCTATAAGGGTTCTTAGATATATGAAGGGTACGCCAAGACAAGGTTTGTTGTTTCCTTCAATGAACAACCTTGCTTTCAAAGCATATTGTGATTCAGATTAGGCAGGTTATAATTTCATAAGAAGATCAGTTATGGGGTATTGTATTTTTCTTGAGAATTCTCCCATCTCATGTAAATCCAGGAAGCAAGCAGGTCTCTAGATCGTTTGCAAAAGCTGAGTACAGAGCTATGATAAACACTTGTTTGGAGTTGTCATGGTTATCATTTTATAAGACTTAAAGAGTTTCGCAGTCGTCTGCTACACCTTTATTCTATGACAATCATGCGTCAGTTTTATATTGCAGCTAACCCATTGTTCCACGAATGCAAAAAATACATTAGGATATAGTCACATTGTCAGAGAAAAACTATAAGTGTGATTGATTAGTCCTTCGTACATGCATGCTCGCTCACAATTATCAGACGTGTTTACAAAAGCTTTAAAAAGGGACCAATTTGTCACATTGGCTAACAAGTTGAGACTTCACGATATTCACTCTCTCCAACTTGAGGAGAGTATTAAGATTATTACATATTCTATAATTATTTTTTAGTATGATTATTGCATATTCTATAATTACTGAGTTTGCTTTTTATTTTTTCCTTCAGTATAGGTAAATATTCCACATATCTGGTATTTCGATACTTAAGGCTTGTAATCAATTAGTCTTTGTTCACTCCTTTAATTTATAAATATGCTTGTACTTTCTCATAATGAGATATAAAAAATTATTCACCAATTTCTCTCTTTTTCCTCCATTATTTGCTTTCATCTCCAATTCGATATCTATGGAGGATAATAAGAAGCAACTAAAAGAACATTTTAATTCTCATTATAAGGAATAGCCAACACTTTAAAGGACTAATAAAATTATTTGATACTCGAAGGAAAATATATTTGCCATAATTTTGAAGGAGATTGACTAGCATATTTGACCATATATTTGAAGAAGATTATTTTTGACCATTTGACCATGTCTTTGAAGAGGATTGACTTTGACCTTTGAGCATATCTTTGAAGAATAAGATTGGATTACTATTCCTACATAATGTTGGATTTAACCATATCTTTGATGAATAAGATTGGATTCATATTCCTATATAATGTTGGATTTTCATGTATAGACATATGGTATGCTATATAAAGGGGCCAAAGGTTTCTTCTTGAGGGATCACAAATTGTGCTCAATGATTGTTGAATAAGTTCGACATAAGAAAGCAAAAAAAAATGTTGAATAAGTTTAACACAAAAAATTTTGAGAGAATTTTTTGTAGAGAGTTCTTGAGAGAAAGGAGAGAAGTGTTGAGAGCAATTATAATTCTTTTTCTTCTTCATAGTGGAATTGAATCACCCTCATCCGTAGAAGTACACTACTAGAATAAGCGGGATTAGCGACGTATTTTAGTGACTCCTAGTAAAAATGTCGCTAAATTAGCGACTCCGTAAAAATCGTCGCTAGACGTCGCTAAATGGCGACATTTAGCAACTTTTATTAAGATTTTAAAAGATTAGTCGCTATAAGTTCAATTAAGGTCGCTAAACGTCGCTAATATATCTGATTTAGCGTCGTAATTAGCGACGTATCTATCAAAAATATTTAGCAACGTATTTAGCGACGTCTTTGACGTCGCTAATTTTTATTTTTGTGACGTTGTTATTTGACGTCGCTAAACGTCGCTAAATTTTGGTTAATTAGGGCTCAGTTTTCTTTTCCCCATCTGTCGAAAATTTTGAAACTTTTCGATTTTCCCCGCCCCCCCCTCTCCGGCGACCGGCTCTCCACGACTGCGGCTGCTCCGGCATCCCCCTCCTCCTCCTCGAGCTCTAGGTAATCTCTCTCTCTCTCTCTCATGTGATACTGACACAAGACACACTTGACAGACACGACACACACACACAGACACGACACACGCACACAGACACTGACAGACACACACGACACACACACACAGACGCAGACACACACACACACACAGATGCAGACACACACGACACACACACACAGACGCAGACACACACACACACGACACACACACACACAAACGCAGACACACACACACAGACGCAAAAAAGGGTTAGGGTTAGGTTTAGGTTTAGGTTTAGGGTTAGGGTTAGGTTTTTTGACTGGGGTTAGGGTTAGGGTTAGGTTTAGGGTTTTTGATCGGGGTTAGGTTTAGGGTTTTTGATCAGGGGTTAGGGTTAGGTTTTTGATCAGGGGTTAGGGCTACGGAATATCACTATCACCATTTAAATTAATATTTGTTGCAAAAACAAAAGTACAACTGCCACATTGATTATCTTGTAATATGTGGTACAACTTCCCCTTTTTTTGTTTTATGAACTCCTAGTACAGTTTTAGCAAACTTAACATTGACTTGTCTAATTTGATTGATTATCAATGCCAATTCTACGGAGCACTTGAATGTGGATCATATTGTTAGCAATAGACACACACAATTTCTCCAGCCACACATATCGACAAACCTCTTTCCGCTAATTCTTCAAAATCGAGGCAATCTTCAAGATGGTTGAGAGATTGTGTTGAAAATCATATTGGAGCTAAAGGAAACCTTGAGTAGTCTCCAGATGGCAGGCTGGAGAAATATCACGATCACAATGACTATATATATATATATATATATATATATATATATATATATATATATATATATATATATATATATATATACTGAAAAACTGGTTAGTTTTGTTTCATGCATGTCTTTTTCCAATCAGAGGATTAATTAATTTTTCATCTAAGTTATTGTGCTTGCATTTCGGGTTTTTTCTTTTACTTGCTGTTTGTTTTTGTTTACACTTAAATCAAAGGTAGTTTTGAGGATCTGACACTACAAATTCCAATCAACTTTGCTTACCTAGTTGGAATTCATATTCTGCTAATTAGTTATCGATTAAGTACTAGCTGAGCTAAGAAGAAAGGTCTTTGACCCAAGTGATTTAGAAACTCATCGCTTAAGTATTCACTATTTTGATCTAATTCAAACACTCTTGCTGATTTGTTTCTCTACTCTATATCGATTGTCCTATGAACTAATGGCTCTTTCTTCTTCTTTTTTAATGAAAAAAAAGTTCGAGTATTTTACCTATGATAAAAAATTCACTAGTAGGATATAACAGAAATGAAAAATAATGTTTTCATCCTGCTTGTTAATCTTATCTTCACAAATACATTCTAGCCTAAGGTGCCACATGTATTTGGGATTAATATTATCTTTAGAATCTCTTAAACATTATTATACTACAACAAACAGCTAATTCTTTGTGAGTCATCTAATTCTTCCGTTCCGGTCCAATAGCTAATTCTTTGTTAATTCTTTGTTTTTATCTATCTTACCAGATGGCACCCAAGAGAGCGGCACCTCCTACTGTTAAGGAGGAAGTGATGCCTCCTACTGTTAAGGAGGAAGAGATACCACCTGCGGGGAGTTCCAGTCACCCAGCACCTATCGCGGCTGTATCTCAGACGGGGAGTTCCAGTCACCCAGCACCCATAGCGGAGCTTGATAACATAAACACTGTTTATGCACAGTATTTGAGGGACTGGTATCTGCCCCGTTTTGGATATCCTCGAGATTGATACTGTGATGTTTCATATACTTATATATTATGCATTTTGTGTTATTGTGATACTCTGATACTTATATATTATGTATTTTGTGACGCTGTTTATGCCCATTTTGTGTGACTGTGATATTGTGATACTTTTATGACTGTGATACTTTTATGACTGTGATATTGTGATACTTTTATGACTGTGATACTTTTATTCATATTAAATATTGTTAATCCGGTGTTGAGTGTTCCACCGAAGGGGTCGGCGAACCCATAGAATTCAACGGAGGGTTGCTCCGGGTCTATTTTTAATTAAAAATTTATAAATTGCAGGAATAATAGTTTGGAACAATTTAATTTTTTTTTTGTTTTTTTGTAAAATTAGCGACGTATTTAGCGACGTTTAGCGATGTCTAGCGACGTTTTTATAAGTCGCTACTTAGCGACGTGTCATTAGCCATCGCTAAGGACGTCGCTAAACGTCGCTAAATATGTCGATGTACGTCGCAAATTGCTGACATGGCAGTACTGCCAGGTCACTAAAGACGTCGCTGTTACGTCGCTATATAAGTCGCTAATTAGCGACATTTAATTACGTCGCTAATTAGTGACTCAGAGTTGCTAAACGTCGCTAAAATAGCGACACATCTAAGTCGCTAAAAAACGTCGGTATAGCGACATTTAGTGACGTTTTTCCTTTCAGCAACGTTATTATTACCGACTTCATTGCAACGTCGCTAATTACGTCGCTAAACGAGATTAGCGACTTTTTTTGTCAATTAGCGACGTTTTTGGTCGTCGCTAATTTGACTTTTTCTGGTAGTGGTAGGCGTCTTGGCCGAACCACGTAAATACTTGTCTTTGTGGTTGTGAACTTTCTCTGAGGTATTTCTCTGATTTTTCTGGGTCTATTTCCACTGTGCGTCCAACAATTGGTATAAGAGCTTTGGAGTTCTCAGAGAAAGTTAATTTAGTAGATTCTTGAGATGGCTCTGTCAAGCAAGATTGGGAAGTACGAAATTGAGAAGTTCAATGGGAATAATGATTTTTACTTTTGGAAAAGCTAGATGAATGATGTTCTCATATCTCAAAAGCTTCACAAGGCTTTACGTGGAAAGTCGAAGAAGCCCGCTGACATGACCGATGATGATTGGGATGACATGGATCTCGAAGCATGTACCGCTATTCGCCTATGGTTAGAAAGAGATGTCGTCTACTCTATGAAGGACGAAACCACCGCCGTTGGGCTCTGGCTAAAGTTGGAATCACTCTACATGACGAAGACTCTTACCAACCGACTTTATATGTTAAAGTCGCTTTACAGACTGATGATGGAGGAAGGTACGTCAATTCGAGATCATATTTCTAAATTTATTCGAATTGTTTCTGACCTAAAGGATGTTGACATATATGAAGATGATGATCGTTTGGCACTAATCCTATTGTTTTCTTTGCCCGATTCTTATGAGAATCTTATTCAAACATTACTATACGGGAAGGACTCGATTTCCATAGAAGAAGCTACAAGTGCCTTATTGTCTAATGAGGTACAAAGGTTGGCTTCTAATGGCGATAACGGTGGAGACCAAGCCCAAGGTTTGATGGCAAGAGGGAGGACAAACGATAGAGCATCTTCCAGTAGAAGGTCAAGGTCCAAGTCCAAGATACCTATTGAGAAGGTAAAGTGCTTCAACTGTAATGAGAAAGAACATTATGCAAATAAGCATACTCGCCCAAAGAAGAAGAACAAGAAAAAGGAAAATAAGATAGAAAGAGAAGGTGATGAAGCAAACTGTGCTCCAGAAGCCGACAGTGATGGTCTGTTTTTCGGTGGCACATGACAACATGAGTGCCCGTTTGATTCTTGATTATGTATGCTCCTACCATATGTGCCCAAAAAAGGAGTATTTTTCTTCCTACAAGGCGAATGATGGTGGTTATGTGTTGATGGACAACAACAACATATGTCGAGCTGTTGGAATTGGGTCAATCAAGGTGAAGATGCATTATGGAATTGTGCGAACTTTGGCCAATGTCAGACATGTTTCCAACCTTAAGAAAAAATTTATTTCTCTTGGTATGCTTGACTCGAATGGTAACAAGTTTGTTGTCGGGGGTGGAGTCTTTCGGGTTGTTCGTGGTTCTTTTGGGGTGATGAAAGGTCACCGTTATGGTAACCTTTATATATTATTGGGAAGCACTGTGACTAGGACTTTAGTAGTCAATACATCGAATTCGTCTGATAGCACACGTCTTTGGCATATGCAGCTTGGGCATATGAGTGAGAAGGGCCTGACCTTACTAAGCAAGCAGGGGTTAATGAAGAACTTGAAGAAGCCAAGTATGGATTTCTGTAAGCATTGTGTTTATGGCAAGCAGTACAGGGTGACCTTCAGAACAAGCAAGCAGAAGACATGAGGTATCATCGACTATGTGCATACAGATGTATGGGGACCTAATAGGATTTCTTCTAAGAAAGGAGCAAGATATTATGTTACTTTTATTGATGATTATACACATTATTTTGGTTGTATTTCATCAAAACCAATGATCAAGTATTCAAAAAGTTCAAGCAGTGGAAAGCGATGGTGGAGAACAAAACAGGCAGAAAGGTAAAGACATTGAGGTCTGACAATGGTATTGAATATACCTATGGACCTTTCAAAGATTTTTGTGCTCAAGAAGGCATCGTGCGATATTGGACTGTCAGAAACACGCCACAGCAAAATGGGTTAGCAGAGAGGATGAACCGAACCTTGCTTGAGAAAGCAAGATGTATGCTTTCCAATGCCGGTTTAGGCAAAGAATGGTGGGCAGATGCTATACACATGGCGCGGTACTTGATTAATATATCACCACCTCCAGCTATAAACTGTAAGACTCCATATGAGAAGATGACCGACAAACCAGCAGATTACAGCATTTTGCACGTGTTTGGATGCAAAGCTTACTATCATGTCAACGATAGTAAGTTAGATCTGAGAGCCAAGAAGGCTATTTTCTTGGGATATGCACAAGGAGTGAAGGGATACCGTTTGTACTGTCTAGAGGATAAGAAGTTCTAAATCAGCAGGGATGTCACCTTCGATGAGTCTTCAGTATTGACTTAAAGCAAGAAGAGTAAGTCCAATAAGGATAGTGGTAAATTCAGCAAATCTCAAACTGTTGAGACTAAGTCATCTGAGGATGCATCAGATGAGGTGGAGGTTTCTGAAGATGTTCATCAAGCCTCACAAGAACAACAACCAGAGGAAGAGCAACACCAGCAACAAAATTCTTTGGCTACTACTAGGCCAAGGAGACCAGTCAAGCCAGTGCACATGTATGGATTTGATGAACCAATCAAGCACTATGGACAGTTGAATGTAGTGGCATATGTACTGCCAATAGAGGATGATGAGCCTACCACCCTCAAACAGGCTGTCAAAGATACTAGCAACGAGAGATGGATGATAGCTATGCAGGAAGAGATTGAGTCTCTCCACAAGAACTGTACATGGAATTTTGTTTCATTGCCCAAGGGCAAGCGAGCTATAATATGCAAGTGGGTGTACAAGAAGAAGCTCGGTTCAAGGCAAGATTAGTAGCAAAGGGCATCACATAGAGAAGGAGGGGGTGGACTACAATGAGATATTTTCTCCGGTGGTCAAGCACACTTCTATTCGCATATTGTTGAGCTTGCTAGCTAATCATGATCTCGAGTTGGAGCAACTCGATGTGAAGACGGCATTCTTGCATGACAACCTTGATGAAGAGATTTATATGCATCAACCGGAAGGATTCAAGATGGTTGGCAAGAAAAATTATATGTGTTTGTTGAAAAAATCATTGTATGGGTTGAAACAATCTCCTCAAAAATGGTACAAGCGGTTAGACACCTTCATGACACGCCATAATTTTATCCGAAGTAAGTATGATTGTTTTGTTTACTTTCATAAACTTCGTGGTGGAGGTTATATCTATCTATTGCTTTATGTGGATGATATGCTTATTGCTTCAAAAAATATTGTAGAGATAGATAAATTGAAGTCTCAACTTAGATCGAAATTTGAGATGAAGGACTTGGGTGGAGCCAAAAAAATTTGGTGATGGAGATTAACAGCAAAAGGGAGAAACGAAGATTGTCTTTGTCTCAGAAGTCCTATATTGAGAAGATCATTGCTCGTTTTGGTATGGAAGATGCAAAGTCTGTTTCTACTGCCTTGGCTAGTCATTTTAGGCTTTCAGCCAAGTTATCTCCTACTAAAAATGAGGAGAAGGAGCACAAGGCTTGAGTTCCATATGCGAGTGAAATTGGCAGCTTGATGTATGCTATGGTGTGCACTCGACCAGACATTACACAGGCTGTAAGTATGGTTAGTCGTTTTATGGCTAATCCAGGAAAGAAGCACTAGGAGGCTGTGAAGTAGATATTCAGGTACTTGAAGGGCACCATTGACGTAGGATTACACTTTGGTGAAGGCTTTAGTCAGATCAGTGGATATGTGGATTCGGACTATGCTGGAGATCTGGATAGGCGTAGGTCAACTACTGGATACGTGTTTGTTCTACATGGTACGCCAGTCAGTTGGAGGTCTATGTTGCAGGATACGGTTGCCTTGTCGACTACGGAAGCAAAGTATATGGCATTGACAGAGGCAGTGAAAAAGGGTCCTATGGCTTCGCGGCTTGATTAATGACTTGGAGGTGAAGCAGGATGTAGTTGATGTGCATTGTGAAAGCATGAGTGCTATCCACTTGGCAAAGAATCAAGTCCATCATGCAAGGACCAAGCATATTGATGTTCGCTACCACTTCGCACCGGATGTCATAGAAGACAAAGATATTGCACTTAAAAAAGTGCTTACTAAGGACAACCCCGCCGATATGTTGACTAAGGTTGTTCCTGGAGCCAAGTTCCAACATTGCATGGACTTGCTCAAAATCATTTCTATTGCTTGAGAGCCCTTCAGGATGGGATTGACGAGTGGTTGATTTGGTGAAGCTATGGGGTGGAGAAGTATGTCGGCTCGATTTTGTGGCAAAATATTGCCGCGGTGGAGATATGAAGAAAATTTTATTTGTCATATCTTTGAAGGAGATTGACTAATATATTTGACCATATCTTTGAAGAAGATTAGTTTTGACCATTTGACCATATCTTTGAAGAGGATTGATTTTGACCTTTGACCATATCTTTGAAGAATAAGATTGAATTATTATTCCTACATAATGTTGGATTTGACCGTATCTCTGAAGAATAAGATTGGATTCCTATTCCTACATAATGTTGGATTTTTAGGTATAGCCATATGGTATGCTATATAAAGGGGCAAAAGGTTTCTCCTTAAGGGATCTCAAATTGTGCTCAATGATTGTTGAATAAGTTCGACATAAGAGAGCAAAAAAAAAATTGTTGAATAAGTTCAACACAAAACTTTTTGAGAGAATTTTTTGTAGAGAGTTCTTGAGAGAAATGAGAGAAGTGTTGAGAGCAATTGTAATTCTTTTACTTCTTCATAGTGGAATTGAATCACCCTCGTCCGTAAAAGTAGGCATCTTGGTCGAACCACGTAAATACTTATCTTTGTGGTTGTGAACTTTCTCTGAGGTGTTTCTCTGATTTTCCTGATTTTATTTTCGCTATGCGCCCGACAATACTTATATTTGAAATACACACCATTGAATATATTAGTCGGATCCAGCTAAAGTGCAAATTTGGGGTTAGAAGGGCATTTCCATTTGGCTTATTTTGGCTCTTTTTTTCTTTTTTTTTTCGATGGTACATCAAGTTCTCCGTGCATGATCCAACGAAGGGCGTAACTTCATAATCAACATGCATTAGACTAATAAATTTAGTTATTTATATTTATCTTCCCATTGCTAATTTCTAATTCTGTTTCTTTTATTATTAATTTTATTACTACTATCTCATATTTTATTCTTTTCTCAAATGTTATTTGTGTTTATCCCCATTAACAATGTCCAACTCTAGAGAAATGGTAGATAGAAATAATAAAATTAATATTGAGAGAAAATACAATTAGGTATTAGCAATGAAGGATTAATACAAATACGTACCTCTATCCCTTAACTGTTTCTCCAATTTAATAATACAATCTCATCCACCAACATAATATCATGGTTTCTTTAATCATCTAATTTCTCAACAACCATCACATTAAAGTAAAGCTACAAAGAAGAAAATTAAGATGATCGATCCCATGTTATTAGCAAGTGGGTCCGTGGGTTCATGTCATGTTCCTTACAATTTCATACCAATAATAAAATTAATATTAAGAGAAAATACAATTAGGTATTAGCAATGAAGGATAAATACAAATACGTACCTCTATCCCTTAACTGTTTCTCCGATTTAATAATACAATCTCAACGACCAACATAATATCATGGTTTCTTTAATCATCTAAGTTCTCAACAACCATCACCTTAAAGTAAAGCTACAAAGAAGAAAATTAAGATGATCGATCCCATGTTATTTAGCAAGTGGGTTCGTGGGTTCATGTCACGTTCCTTACAATTTCATACCATTAATTTAAATCCATAAATTTTGGCTTTTGTGTTAGCTTGTGGTGTAGCTAGGAAGTGATACTAACCTATCATGTGCATATAAGCGCAAGAATAAGGACAAGCAAGGATATTTATTAATTAGATCTCTATATAATGAATTGTGGAGCTGCATATCAAAAGGATGCGACTCCAAAGCTTGTCATTAATTGGTGACAGCAAATATATTAGAGAACTGGAACCAGATGGTTCCTCCTTTGATTCGATTCATGTACGTGTACAGAAAGTGTGAAACCATTTTACTATAGTTTTCTTCTATTGTATAAAATTTGATATGTAATCATTTCGTTGTATCTTATCTCTTTCATTGTTTGAGAGTTAGAAAATATTTTACTACAAGAGTGGAGTAAGGATAGAGATAAAATAATTGATTGATTTATTTACAAGAGAGGGAGTGTATATATATATAGGAGGAGACTAGCCTCCTCCTAATTTTCTATCTGATGTGGGACTAAATAAGTCCCCTATAATTCAACACTCCCCCTCAAGATGGGCGATAGATATCAATCATTCCCATCTTGTTACAGAAGGTATCAAACTCTCTAGGACCTAAACTTTTAGTTAAACAATCAGCTAACTGCTCCGCTGATTTCACATAGTTCAAAGTCAAACATTTTCTATTCAGCTGCTCCTTGATGAACAACTGATCAATCTCCATATGTTTTATACGATCATGCTGAACTGGATTGTTTGCAATATCAATTGATGATTTATTGTCACACCAAAGTTGCAGCGAGTCTACTCTAAACAAACGTATCTCAGCCAACAAGTTCTTCACCCACATCATCTCGCACAAGCTAACTGACATAGCCCAGTACTCGGCCTCAGCTGTAGACCTAGCCACTACATCTTGCTTCTTGCTGCGCCAAGATACAAGATTGCCTCCAAAAAAATACAGTAACCTGTAGTGGACCTGCGATCGTCCATATAACTCGCCCAATCGGCATCACAGTAGCCTTCAACTCTCAGATGTCCAGAACTTCTGAACCATAACCTCTTTCCTGGACTTCCTTTAATATACCTGAGAATTCTGCGAACTGTCTCCATATGCTGCTTTCTGGGATCATGCATATATCTACTCACCACACTCACGACATAAGTAATATCAGGTCTCGTATGACATATATATATAACCCGACCAACAATCTTTGATATTACTCCTTACTCACCGGATCACCACCCTCAGCACACAACTTATGATTCTGCTCGATAGGAGTATAAGCAATCCTGCAACCCAGCATTTCTGTCTCTGAAAGAAGGTCCAGAGTATACTTTCGCTGAAAAATTACTAGACCCTTTCGTGACTTTGCAATTTCAATTCCGATGAAGTACTTCAAATGCACCAGATCCCTCCAAACTTTTTCTTCAGCCGTATGATCTCCTCAGTATCGTCTCCAGTAATTACAATATCATCAACATAGACTGCAAGAACAGTGATACGAGTCTTGTAGTGCCTGTAAAACACAGTATGATCTCCATTGCACTGTCTATATCCCATACCACAAACTGCAAGCCTGAATCTATCAAATCATGCTCTCGGAGACTGCTTTAGCCCATACAAAGACTTCTTCAATTTGCATACCTTCCGCGTTGCTTGTGAATTAGCAAAGCCTGGTGGAATCTCCATATACACCTCCTCCTGGAGATCCCCGTACAAAAATACGTTATTGACATCTAGTTGATGTAGTTGTCAATTGAAGTTGGCAGCACATGACACCAACACTCGCACAGTGCTCATCTTTGCGACTAGAGCAAAAGTATCATCATAGTTGATACCATATGTTTGGCTATAGCCTTTAGCAACCAATCTGACCTTGTACCTGTCAATCTTGCCATCTGGAGTCTGTTAACAGTATAAACTCATTTACATCCAACAATATGCTTCCCAGTTGCAGTGGTACCAACTCCCATGTGTCGTTCTTCCTCAAGCTAAAGTTTCTCATGCATGGCACTCAAGCACCTAGGATCTTGCTTAGCTACCTGCTAGTTGTTAGGTACAAGCACTAAATCTAATGATGCAAGGAAGGTCTTATATGCAGGTGGAGTAAATGCATATGAAATATAATGTGCAATGTTAGTATCCCAACTGCCAAACTTAGCTGGAGGTTTTCCAGCATTGACTCTAGAAGTTCTACGAAGCAAGACAGGAGGATTAGAAGTATCAGGGGAGGAATTGTTACTAGGTGACTCGGATGGAAGGGCCGAAAAAGGTCCTAAAGAAGAAGGACTTGGAACATTAGCATTTGTCGGTACTAACATAGGGACATTAGGAGGAAGCTCATGCTGCTCTGTTGCTACTACTCCTGCTGTTGCTGCTCATGCTCCCTATATACTTTCAGTTCCCCCTGACTGTCGGCTCCCCTTGAGACACCATCACTTCTCGGTGACTCAAAAGGACATGGAATCATACCAACCACGATGTCACTCTCATTCTTCCCCTCTCTACTAGCATCAGTAGAGCCATCCTCGAACAAGGAACTTAACTCCGTCTCCTCCCCATAAAATGGTTCAAACTCCCGGAAGGTCACATCCATACTGACAAACAACTTTCTTTCAGTAGGACACCAACATTTGTATCATTTCTGACTTGGTAAGTAGCCCATAAAGATACATTTAACTGCTTGTGGATCCAGCTTGCTCACTATCATTCTATGATCTCGCACAAAATATGTACAGCCAAACACTCTGGGAGGAACAATAAAAATATTAGATCCCAAAAGTATCTCACATGGTGTCTTCATCATTAATACACTTGACGGCATCATATTGATTAGATAAGTTGTTGTCATAACAGCCTCACTCCACAAGAATTTTGGCACATTCATTGTCAGCATCAAAGAACATGTCACTTCTAGTAGATGCTTGTTCTTGCGTTCAGCCACCCCATTCTGAGCAGGAGTGTCTGGACAAGTGGTTTGATGAAGAATTCCCTGACTAAAGATGAAATTAGCAAACTCTTTGTTGGTGTACTCGGTCCCATTACCTGTTCGAAGAATCTTCACATGTACTCCAAACCGGGTCTTCACATATGTCGAAAAATCTTGAAAATATTTGTACACTTCAGATTTCTGCTTCATCATGTAGATCCAGGTCATACGAGAGTAGCAATCAATGAAGGTAACAAACAATTTGAATCCACTGATAGAAGTAGTGGGACACGGTCCCTAAACATCAGAATGAACAAGTGCAAATGACTCAAAACTTTGAAGACCAACCATTTTATAAGTAGAACGTGTATGCTTTCCAAGTTCACAAGCATTACAAAATAACATTTTTTTGTCTAATTTATTTATTATCTCATGTTCCAACTTATTCAAACTATTAAAAGATAAATGCCCCAATCTGCAGTATTGGAGCATTGCTTCTGTCTCTGGACCTCCACTGGTAGTAGCAACAAGCATTGCAGCCTCCCGGTCCAGGTACCAAAGACCATCACGCCTGATGCCAGTCCCAAGCCTCTTCCCCGTGGCCTTCTCCTTTGCCCATATGAGCAGCGTAACTAGTAAAGTTACCAAGATAGGTAGTGTTATCCAGATCCTGAGTGGCCAGTCCCTTGCCCTTAGAACTCTCAACTTGAAGCTTGAACTGACGTAGTTCCTCCAGCTCTATCATCTCATCTCCAGTTATTTCGGAAGTGGTCTCCTCCGTCACAGCTAGGTGAGCAACTCCCCGGCCTCCGCTTCTCCTGCCTCCTTGACCTGCTAGTCCACCTTTCTGTCCTCTGCCTCCTCGGCCACGACCAGAATTACGGGGTTGAGGGCAGTTGTAGCTAAAGTGCCCTTTCTTCCAGCAATTGTAGCACTCCCAACCACCAATGCAGAAATGACAGCTGGTGAGGTCTCACCTTTCATCACCTTATGTTGGATCTCCTCTTACTCTATCGATACAACAGCCTCATCCAGGGACAGAAAAGATGGCAGATGACACATTGCTGCCCTCCTAGCCTCAAACTGCGAGTTCAAACCCTTGAGAAAATGAGCCACACGCCTACGCTCAAGGTACTGTTTTCCAAGAAGAACAGCTGTCAGATTTTGCAATAATAGCGGATCATAGTAGTCAAAGTCCGCCCATAAGCGACGTAGCTCCGCTGCATACTGGAGTACTGTCTTCTCCTCATGTGTGGTAGCATCAATCTTCTCCTCAAATTCCATCATCACCATGACACTCCCAGCTCTAGAGTACATTTCAGCCAATGTCGTCCAGACATCAACTGCACTGCAGATCGACTCCACCATCACAGCTATGGATGCAGACACAGAAGTCAGCAGCCAAGAAACTACCAGAGAATTAAGGTGACTCAATATGCTCCACTCAGCACTCGTCTTATCCTTTGGCTCAGTGCACTCTTTGTTCACATATTTTTCAAGCCCCTTGGTCCGATGGTTCAGCAGCGTCATCATATACCAACTTAGGTAGTTTTTCGTCCCCTCAAGTTTGATGTCATTGGGCAGCAGCTCTATCTTCTTTATCACCTGCGACGGTTCTGGTGCAGGCACGACTGTCCTATTGGATGAGGTCTCCTCTAATTTGGCCTGAAATATCCTGGCCACCCCCTCCAGTATCTCTTTCAACTCCTGACTAGTCACAGGTGTTCCTATCTCCATAGTTGTACACAGGGACGAGGTCAAATGCAACTCAAACACGTGTCGTGCGCCTACATGCGATCACGACTTTCTCTATCTATCTGTACACCACTAAACTCATGCGGCATAAGAAATGCACGATGGATAGAACTTACCAGAACAAGGACTAGAAATAGAGATTTGTGCAAAACTTTCCAAGAAGTATGCTCTCTAATCTCAGAACCCACGTTGAGATCGAAATCATAGGATCACACAAAAGTTCATCTCTGATTATCCACGATCCAACGACGGTTTTGACGACACCCGCAGGGAACGTCGACGACACTCGGGGGGGGGGGGGGGGGGAGGGGGGCTTCCACGCACAGAGGAAGGCAGGCGGGGGGGGGGCTTCCACCTGGGTAGAGGAAGGCGGGGGGATCGGGTGAGAGATAGGGGGAAAGAAAATTCTCCTTGTTTTTTTGAAAAAATAAAATTTGGAAAAAGGATTCAGAGCTTTAGCTCTGATACCATGTAGAAAAAAAATAATTGATTGATTTACTTTCAAGAGAGGGGTATATATATATATATATATATATATATATATATATATATATATATATATATATATATATATGAGGAGACTAGCCTCCTCCTTATTTTCTATCCGATGTGGGACTAAATAAGTCCCCAATAACTCAACAGTAACCAATTGCCAAAGAGATCCACGAACTGTTGTCCATCCGTCCGTCCGTTTGTCCAAGTTCGAGATTCTAAACGAGAGTGAAAATGATCGTTCTATTTTCGAACTTGTTGATATCTTGAAGTAGATCAACGAAAATGGTCGAATCTTACTTTGAACAATGGTGATCTTGATCACCCGAGCGAGAATTTCGTTTCTATTTTCTATCTTGTGTTTCAGTTTCTTCTTCCATTCTAGTTGTATCAACTTGGTTGCATAGTAGTTGCTTGCTTAATTTTTAATTCACTAGTTGTGTGATCTTTGTAATCCAGAAGTAACAAATTGTGTACTATCTAATGCTCAATTTCGTTAACACAAACTCAAGTGGTTTGCCTCAAGTCCAAATAAGTTAAACCCAGATGATCTAGCTCATCTCCCCCTTTTTCTCTTCGTAAAACCAAACAAATGCATCAGTTCGTCATCACGCCTCTCTCGACAGTGACGACTCCACGGCTAATGGTGACGCAATTTAATGAGTTCTTTACATCTTTTTATCATCTTTAGTGTCGTGTTTTTTTAAAGTCCCAGTTTTTTTAAAGGAAGAAAATATTATTTCAATTTAGGGTTATGAATAATGAGATGAAATTTGTCGAAATTAGTTGATTGTATGCTGAGAATGAGGATTTCAAGTTTAGTTTGAAATTTATTTGGTGGTATTTGTTGTGTTGAGAAATAGGGTATGGAAAGTACATTTTATATGGTTAATGAATAAATTTGTTTCTTGACAATTCTAAAAGTTTGTTTATACAAATAAGGTGTTTCGAATGAATGTTATATAACTGTGTTTGGACCTTTGGATCGTTGATAATTGGTATGTTAATGTAAATTTTTTATAGACTTATGATGTTTAAGTAGTTCGGCCATATGACATAAAATTTTAGTCCCGTCCTTGATGGAGTCCATTTTCGATGGACAAAAAATATATAATTCTATTTGTTTGATCTTCTCGAAAATATTACAAATCTCACAAGTGACTACATAAATCAAGTACAAACGGATTAGAATAGGTATGGTCGTCTCCAAAGAACATGTCGTCGGCTTTGTAAATCTAAAGATAATCCCAAACAATGTCAAAACAATACGTCTCTGAAACCTAAATAACTAGAGGTGACCATTCGGTTTATTCGGCTTTAACCGAACTGAAATAGTCAAAGTCGAATAAACCCAAATTCTAAAAATTTAGAACCAAAATTAAACTGAAATTAGCCAAAATCGTAACCAAACCGAACTGAATAAATTATTCAGTTTATTCGGTTAGACTGTTATTATTGTTTAATTAATCGAACCCAAAGTTGAAATCGTGGTTCAATTATATTAAAAAATTATAATTTTATACACACATTTGTTGTATTTCAAAGTTATGTCCAAAGTTGGGTTTCAAAACATATATATATATTTCAAAATATACACATTTTTAATCACAAAATGTGCATAGAATAAGGATATTTACATAATTGTATAAATTTTATTCGATTTTCTATTTTTGACCGAAATCGAAATTCAAAATCGAAACTGTAACCGAATAAGAAACTTTAGTATTTTTAAAACCGAAACTGAACAAAAAAAAAAATCAAACGGTACCGAATCTCTTATTCGGTTCAGTTCAATTCAGTTCTTTTCGGTTCAATTTTCGGTTCAAAACCGAGTAATGCTCACCCCTGTAAATAACCACCTTTATATGGACTACTACTCTTATTACAAGCCGAAATTGGAAAAAGAAACAATGCCAAAAACAATCAAGTAGGCTTGTTCGTCCAACACAGTAGTGTAGTTATTTCTTTCTCTTGTGCGCGTTTGCTAGCACCTTCGTAGCAATGAACTGTAGCTTTTGCTGAGTTTTGTGGTGGTGACTGATTGAATGTTAGGTTGCAACAGGCGACGGACTGAATGTTGAGCACCATGATTCACATATAAAGGTTACAAGGATTTTCAACAGGCTTATGTTATCAATCAAAATGATCAAACACACGTAAAAAAAAAAAAAAAAAAAAGGCTAATTAGCGACAGAAATTTCCGTCGCTAAAATGGTATTTTCCGTCTCTAAAACAAAATAGCAACTAACTAACCGTCGATAAAATATTTCCGTCGCTGAAAACAACGTCCATGTTAAAGTATCGTCGCTAGTTAGTCTTTGTATCGACGAACTAGCGACGAAAACAGCAACAAAAAACTAGCGACTAACTATTTTGTCACGCATTTAGCGACTAATTATCGGCGAACGAACAAACGATTATCATGGATACGTTTGATATCTGGCAGGTTAAAAGAAATTTCAAGTTCATGGGTGTGCGAGGAGATACGAATGCAGGTTTGCAGTACAGTTGAAGCCAAGCTTGGTTAGCTTGGATTTCTCACTACGACCTCGGTTTAAAATCATAAACTATTTGTTGTATTGTATCTCGTTTTTGGTTGTACATTCAAAATATGGGTGACAATGGAGTTGGTAATTTAGTCCCATATCGGGTATGAGGTGGGATCATGACGTCTAGATAATTGAAATTAGTTCAGACCTTACATGAGAATTTCCTTTTAAGACATATGGACTCAATCCAATATCGAATATCATGGGCCAATTCCGATTCGGATCACACCGCGTTACCAACAAGCGGTATCAGAGTCCAAGGTTACGGACTGGTTTGAGCGGCTCTAATTGATTCGAGACGATGTTGCTGAACGTTCATGGATTATACGGACTCTTCTCAAGGTGGGGTAGGAGCATCAACTACACGAATTGGCTTTAAAGGTGGATCTGACTAGTCCAAGGTGGAGCAAGACGTTATGGTTGGCAGACAATGGTGGTGTGGATGAACATGTCAGGTTTGGTTCTGTGGTCGAACGGATCGACTAACCTTGATGTGCTTCAAATTGAGATCTTCTACTAAACCTCTAGTTTGCTAATCTCAGACTCTTTCACTAAACCCATGTATTTCAAATTGGTGCTCCAGTACTCGTCTTCATATATAGCATAGATCATACATATATAATTATGACCATGGATAGAGTTTGAACATGAACATATATATTGATCATAAATAACATAATTATTCATATCTCGTTTTCATTCCTTTGTGTAGTTAATTAAACTATAATCCTAGGACTTAGTCCTGGCAACAGAATCTTTGCCGGAAGGACTAATGGGTCCGTTTGGTTCACTGTAATATAATCGTAATCGTAATGGAATCAAATAAAAAAGCAAAAATTATTCGATTCCATTATGATTACGACTACATTGCAGTGAACCAAACGGACCCTAGGTTACATGCTTGAAAGCATTTGATCGCAGAATCAGCACAGCCACGAAGGCATGCCGATTCATCTTCTCTCGACATGCACCCTTCGCGGCACGGAAAATACGCCTGGTCGCATGCCGCGAAGCACTGCTCGTCGGCGGTCGGCTGGGATGTCACCCGATCGGTAGAGATCGTCGCGAGGAGGAGCACCAGAATGGTGGCGGCGGCTGCAGCAACGCGCGAATAGAAGAAGAAGAAGAAGAAGAAGAAGAAGAAGAACCTCTCGGTTTTGTTGATAGCCATAGCTCGAGGAAGGTTAACTCTTTCCACGAGTGTGGAAATGTTTATATATGTAGTCATTGTTAGCTATGATGATTCAACTGACTGAGCACAAAACAAGCAATGGAGAAAGTAAATTTGTTAGGCAAAACAAACCAAAACCTCCTAGTAATAGGAGGTCATGTATAGAGGAATAAGTGTTGTTTGTATATCTTGAATTAATTCCTTAAGCCCGTTTCAGATATTGGCCTAACTCAACATGAACCAGAGGGTTTTTATTTATTTTTTTATTTTTTATTTTTTTGGTATGTGGGGTATGAATAGACGGTATGCAAGTCAAGGACAACGAAACTCTATACATGCAATCTATTGTACATAAATATTTAATATGCAACCAAAATATTTTTCAGTTTGAATCTTGAGAGACAGATATGTTCCTCTTGAAAGAGAATAAACATTACAAAATACGTTGCTTGGGTTAGGATCTGCTTGGATTTAGTAAAAAAAAAATATCTATTAGTATATAACCAAAATAGTAGAGTAAAGTACAAAAAAATCCTCCATAGATTTGTATTTTTTCATTTAAAGGCTCCTTGTTTAAAAAAAAAAAACTCGCATTTTTATTTTGGCTCAATTTGTACACACTTTTTGAAATCTGCCGTTAACAGACGTTACAATACATCTGAAAAGACGATTTTACCCCTTCCCCCCCCCCCTCCAGTGGGTGGGGGAGGGGGCGGGTGGCCGCGCGGGGAAGAGGGAGGAGGGCGGGGAGGAGGAGGGTGGCCGCGGAAAGGAGGGGAGGAGGAGGGAGGGCTGCCACCACCGCGGCGGGTGGGAGTGAGGAAGGGGAGGGAGGTGAAAGGAAAAGAAATAGAGGGTATTTGGGGTATTTTTTTATTTTTTATTTTTAAAACAGCCACTAACGGTCAAATCTGAAGGTTTGTAAACGGTAGGGAACATTTTGATCGAGTAATATATTGCGGGAGGGTTTA
Source organism: Iris macrosiphon (assembly GCA_036927795.1). Classification (NCBI taxonomy): domain Eukaryota; kingdom Viridiplantae; phylum Streptophyta; class Magnoliopsida; order Asparagales; family Iridaceae; genus Iris; species Iris macrosiphon. Next base: position 25,431,704 of record JAYESA010000006.1, on the reverse strand, counting down.
ATTGCTATATTTGTCTATCGAGTCTTATTTTGCTAACGAGTCAAATTGAAGGAAAAATTTTTGCACTTTACCCCAAAATAGTGATATTGTTAATTTTTCGTGTAACATTATTTTACATAAAAAAAATTATTATTTATGATGTGTAGTGGTCATAGCCGACGTGTAAAAATTGACGAAACTTGAATTCGTCGACTGTGCATAACGAATCTGGTCTGAATTCGTAGAATTTTACCGTAACGATGTTTTTCGAAAATTTGTAATTATTCTTCGATCACACTCCAGATCGCGACGAGACTTGCGTCATTGGATTCACAATGTCGAACTTGTCCTACATTGTCTGAAACCAACGTAAGCCAGATCATCATTATTTTTTATATTTATTATAATGTATTTATTTTTAGTAGTAAGCGTCGTTTCCTCTAGATTAAAAAACTATCTACGCCACTGAGTACGGTCGTCTCCAAGGAGCATGTCTTAGGCTTTGTAAATCTGAAGATAATCCCAAACAATGTCAACAAAGACAATACGTCTTCTGAAAAGTCGAAATTGGAAAAAAGAAACAATGCCAAAAACCAATAAACTAAGGCTTGTTCGTCCAACACACAGTAGTAATTCAATCCCACTGATTCATGTTATATTCATTAGACTTTGGGTCACAGAAATATTCGAAAACTAGCATTTGGATTATGAAGATGTTCAGCTTTAAGATTTGGGCCCTAAGACGACGGTTGATCCGTGCTGATCATTCAAAGTATGTTAATAAATATTTCAGGACTAATTAGATTTAGGGTTGCAGAACCGTTCTTACTGATTCAGTTTATTTATTAACGAATTTTGGATGGTCAACATGGATCAATCGTCTTTTCAGTACCCAAACCCTAATGTCTGAATATTTCTAGAACGCAAAATATAATTAATCCTTGACATGCTTCAAATTGATGATGTCTTCTTCTTACTAAACCCCCTAGTTTGCTCATCTCAGACTCTTTTATTATACTCTGTATTTCAAATTGATGCTAAACTATTCATCCTTCCTATATAGATAGCACAGATCATACATAATTATGACCATGACTCTAATGGAGAGAGTTCGGAATATGAACATATGGATCATAAATAGCATAATTATTCATATCTCGCTTTTCTTTCTTCTGTGTAGATAAACTGTAGTCCTAGGACTTGGTCCCGGCATCGGAATATTTGCCGGAAGGACTAGTTGGTTTCGTCCCGGCATACTTGAAAACATTTGATCGCAGAATCAGCACAGGCCTGAAGGCATGCTGATTCGCCTCCTCTCGACATGCACCCTTCGCGGCACGGAAAATAGGCCTGGTCGCACGCCGCGAAGCACTGCTCGTGGGCGGTCGGCTGGGATGTCGCCTTATCGGTAGAGATCATCGCAAGGAGGAGCACCAGGATGGTGGTGGCGGCTGCAGCAACGCGCGAACAGAAGAACGTCTCGGTTTTGTTGATAGCCATGGCTCGATCGAGGAAGGTTACTCTTTATATATATATATATATATATATATATATATATTCGTTGCTAGCTATGATCATTCAACTGACTGAGCACACAACAAGCGTTGGAGGAAGCTGATTTGTTAGGGAAAAAACCTAAAGCTTAGGGTTAGGGAAATGCAGAAGGCATGAATATAAGAGAGGAACTAATAGTCCATCCGATTTAGTCCAATTAATAGGAGATGTATAGAGGAATAATTGAAAATTAATCCGTTTATTCGAACTTTGAACTATCCAGTCATGAACGTTGTGTATTTCTACATAAATTATGCACATGTGGACCAATAGGAATAGACTTTTACATCCCATGTGCACTAGTATACTCTATTTTTATTGGTCCACATGTACATAACTCATATAGAAAAATGAACACTATGAATCATATTTCATTTACCATATATATATATATATATATATATATATATATATATATATATATATAGAGAGAGAGAGAGAGAGAGAGAGAGAGAGAGAGAGAGGCGTTTGCACTTATCTTAACCGCTATTAATTAACTTTTTATGTACTTGAGAATTGCAAAAGGTAACAGAAGACCAAAAACTATATTTCCCTTAAAAGAATTACGTACTTACCTAGCTTCTCTCGTTAAATTTAATGAACCATTTTAGATAGTAAAGTTAGGTAAAGTCATATTTGGAATGGAAAATAATCACGATGAAGCTTATTTTTCTTATTATGTAGTAGTATAAATATATGAGGTGGGGCCGGGAATCCGACTCTTAAGCATCTCCATATATTTTTTGAAATAGCAGCCGTTAGACTTTTTATGTACTTGTTGAACGTCGCCATATCTAAAATATCAACGACGTTTGGCGACCTGGATAGTGGCGTAGCTAATATTTATAATTTACGCGGTCGGTTCAAATTTTGATTCCCGTATTAAAATGTCGCTTGCCGCCGCTGGACGTCGTTATTTTAAATATTGCGACGAGTAGCGACGTCCACATGAAACGTCGTTAAAATTATGAAAATTTTGATCGGTTCAAATCATCTTCCCCCTATAAATAACCCTCTTCATCCCTCTCCCAACTCCCACTCCCCTCCCCCATCTTCCACTCCCCTTCCCCTCGACACCCCACCCCCCTCCCTTTCCCATCTCCCACTCCCGTTCCCCTCGCCCTTCACGCCTTCCCTCCGCCATCCAGTCCCTCTCCCTCCACGTGTGCGCCTCCCTTCCACTCCGCCTTCGTCCCGTCTCCTTCCCCTCTACTCCCCTCCGTCCACTCCCTCTCCCTCCACGCGCGCGCCTCCATCTAGTCCCCTCCTCCGTCCAGTCCCCTTCCACTCCGCACGCCTCCGTCCAGTCCCCTTCCCCTCCGGTCCGCCTCTCCTATAGTCTTCCTAAAAGATGGTTTTAATATTGGTGTCTTTATTGGTTGTAAAATAGTTGTAATAATTTATTGTTGTAATATTGGTATCTCAACAAATACTTTATATACGGTACAAATAATTTATGGTTGTACAAATTTGTGGTTAAAATATTTTATTATACAGTATTTATGGTATCTTTATTGGAATGGTCATATATTAGAAAGATAGGCTATTGATTACCTTTTTCGTGTCCTTGGAATATTTTGTGAATTTTAACAATTCACAAAGTATCTCTTGTGCATAGAAAAGATAATTAATAACATTTCTTTCATAACATTTGAACATTCTAGTAAAGATACCATAAGTATTGTTTTTCATAAATAGCGACATTTAGCGACGTCTTACGACGGGTACGTTTCTGTCGCTAAAAGATAACAAGGACGTCGCTAAGTGCCGCTAACATTGCTACATTGCGGACATGACAATTTCTGTCATATCGGCATTATTGTAGCAAAACGTCGCTGGTAATGTCGCTACTTTGGTGACGTTCTACGATACTGTACACCATTGCCGATGTGTCGACGTCGAGCCGCTAAATGTCGGTACTTCCGCGACGTCACCACGTCGCAAATTTACGTCGCTATAGCGACGTTTTTTCCTTCAACGACCATGGAATAAATGACAACGCAAAAACGTCGTTAATTATGTCGCTAATTACTATTAACAACATTTTTTGGCTAATTAGCGACGTCTTTTGACGTCGCTAAAATGTATTATTTTGGTAGTGGATAGACTCATGCTTGAAAGACTTGCTAGACTCATGCTTGAAAGACTTGCTAATTTAAAATAAGAATAGACTCATGCTTGAAAGGCTTGCTAATTTAAAATAAGATTCGAGTATGCAAAACTTGAAAAGAATGCATGCCACCCAGGAGCCGAAGGAGTACATGCGTGTACAAATACTGTTGAAGATGCCTCATAGATCTTCAGGGAGTGGAGGGGAAGTAGTAGATGGGCATACAAATTTAATTATTGTGATCTTTCTACTTAGGATTAGGTTTATTAAAAAATATATAATTGATAATATAAAATATAGCATGCAATTTATCACTTGTAAAAGGATATTTTATTCTCATCCGACTTGTCTATCCCTGCAAAACAAGGATTATAAACAATGATATAATTGTTAAGTCAGTCTACATCACCGTTCAAATCTCATGATTTATCGTATAGCTCAATCCAACTAGCTTATTCAAGTCAACCAACCAATATAATGCCTTCGTGTGGAATGGAATATTACATAATATATCACTTAGAAAAAGTTGTATCCTCGAAACTTAAAAGAATAAATTTATTCCACTTCATCAATTGAATCATAAAGAAACTTTTCATTCAGCTCTGATTCAACATCCATGTTGACTTTTCGACAATTTAAAAAATTTACCCAAACACGTGAATTAGATTATCAATGATTACAATCTACCTTCTCTTTCTTGTCGGAAACTTTCAAAGTTTCTTTTGCACATAATAAATTTTCTTGCAGCTCCATTTGATTTCAGCTCACCATTTACTTTTAGATCGTGCACATATTTTTGAAGACAGAAAATATCGTGCACTCCAGCCAATTCCAGTGGTAGTTCAATCAAATAGGCTACATACTTCAAAAATCTTAAAGAAACCAATAATATCGATACAACTTGTCCTTAGCACCGAATCTCATAACTCTATCATCATATTTCTATATCGATACTCCATAATACTCATTGCTTCCAGTTCTTGCACACCTGAACACGACGAATTTTTGCAACACCTTCTTATCGGACTTTGAACAGATTTCGTATATCCTAGTCTCTGTCCAACCATTTCTAAAATTTTACCAATATCGTTTCAGTCCAACATATCTAAAAAAACTTGTCTTTCATACATACTATGTCTCACATTGAACTATTTTTCTCACCATCAATACTTTCTAAACCGTAGACACATAAGCTTTACGAAACTATTAAGACTAGGCAACAACAAAGTTTCGTACTTAAAACTCATTCTGAAACAAAAGATCTAACTTAAATCCGACAATATCAGAGTCCCAAGAACCCGTAACGCAATTTTCATCCTTTAATAATAATTTCATACATCTGAGCTCTTATGAGTGACCCGAGATATTCTCACATTGTTTCGATCTATTCAGCTTTCATCAATCAAATTAAAAAAAAAATCAATTTTAACTCTAATTAAGGGTCGTATCCTATGTAAGTAGAAAAAGCCATACCCATGCTTCCGGTCTCAATAGTCCATGACTCCCAAGTTCTGAAACGTGTGATCCTACTCCTCTTTCAAAAAAAAATTACCTACACAATAATTAAGTTTAAGAAATTAGAGAAAGATTAGCGAGTTTGTGAAAATTGTATATACAGATACATGTCGTCATAGTCTATGAACATATGTGTGATTTGTACTGTACAAACATCACCATAGCCTATTTCTTTACAATTTTAGTACTGTGTTTATAATTTTCTGCTCTCTTTAGCAAACGCAATGTGCTAGCAATTTTTGTGAATACCCTTTTTTGTGGATTGCTTCTCAACAGCTTCCACCCAAAAGCAAATCTATCAATACAGAAAATTGTATAAAAAGCATTGAAATTCTCTTCAATTGTGCAAAATTCACCAAGTTTAGAATATTTTCAAAAACAGCCCCAATACGTCTTTTAAAACACGATTTGCGTCCTTTAAAAGGAGATAAACTTCATTTTTTTTAATTGAACCGCTTTTAATCGTCTTGAGAATGGTTTAGGCTGGAGCACGGTTGGCCGGACCATTCACTGCCTTCAGAATAAAATGTCTACTCTTCTTTGCCAAAAGGGTCCATCCCCTAAAATAAATCAAAAAAGTATAATAAGAACTGAGGTCGTTGCATGTTTCATAAGTCCAATATTATTCCACATTTATTTCGTAAAATTTACGGGCATAAATTCTCAAGTTACGGCTTTTAAAAGGACGTAAAAAAATTCCTTATGTCAATCTCCGTTAGTTACTTGCGACGAATAAAAAATATATAAACTAAAATTTGTCCAGAATCAATGTTTACGTCTTTTAAAAGGCATATTGGGACTGTCTTTGAAAATATTCTAAACTTTGTGTCTTTTACTCAAATGAAGAGAACTTCAATATTTTTCATGCATTTTTTTTTTTTTTTTTGCTATCAATATATCATGTTCATTACCAAACTCGAGTGACCGTTGTGGTTACCGGAGAGAGATATAAGGCTCCAGCTGGATGACGGAAGATCGATGGATTGAGCCACAGAAGACGTATTATTTCTTCTATTTATTTGGTAGAAGTTGGAAACAGTGGACCCAAAAATTATGCAATACAATATACACAAAGTTCCTAATGTTACCCCGGACATCTATATATATATATATATATATATATATATATATATATATTCGTTAAAATTTCACAATTAATAGCTCTTCCCCTAACCATGTCATGTGACCAGGACGTGATAGTACCACGCATACAAGAAAGAACAACAAAAGGATTAGACTCCAGAGGAATTTTTGACACGAAATATTATTAGACAACTGGAGCAGGTTGTTTTCCACCTATGGTTGGATTTCTGTCAACAGCACGTGTGAAAGTGAAGCTTTAAATATGAACTAATTAGCTATAAAGAAAAAGACAAAAAAATATTTCAGTGTCACGAATTTCCTACTTATGTAAAATTTGGGAAAGTTTAAACCGAACATTGTAAGTAATAATGGAAAGCAAACAGTGAAAGGTTTATGCTCAAACAATACAATTCATAGTTTAGGTTAACCAGGTGTCTAATTGTCTATGAATAAACATATCATATATGATGTAAAATTTGTGCTTTCTATTGTGCTTAAACTTGACATGCACACAAATTCCAGACTTATTTTGCTACCCGGGTGGTCTTCCATATGGACCTATGGAGTCCATTCTCGATGGACAATCGATTTGTTTGATTTCTCGACATTAATACAAAGATCACAAGAGACAACACAAATCTTCACCTATGAGTGGAACCAGAAATTCGAATTTGACCCAGAAATTCGAATTTGAAGAGTTGGAGTGGACTAGTTGGACTAGGTCATCCCACATATATATATATATATATATATATATATTTGTGTGTGTGTGTGTGTGAGAGGAGAGAAAAAAAAAAAATGGTGGGTTGGAGCCGTGGGTCAGCCCTTGCCTATTAGTAACAAATATTTGAGAATATTTGAGTCACACTTAACTTTATTTACCATAATTCAATGTGCACTCCACCGGATTACCATAATGTACAAAAAAATTTACTTTTGACGGAAACCGTCTCATACTCACGGTCAACCCCTTTGACCGAACTTTTTTGACGAAAATACCCTTCTCCTCCTCCACTTCTCCTCCATAGTCTCCTTCTCCTCCTCCTTAGCCTCCTCCTCTGCCCTCCTCCTCCTCTCCTCCTCCGCCCTCCTTCTTCTCTCCTCCATATCCTCCTCCTCTTCTTCCTCTCCTCCATAGTCACCTCCTCCGCCCTCCACATCCTCCTCCTCCATAGCCTCCTCCTCCTCCTCTTCCTCTCCTCCGCAGTGAGGGCAGAGGGCTACTCGTGTGGGGGCGGAAGGCTACTCGTGCGGGGGTGGAAGGCTACTCGTGCAGGAGTTGGGGGCTACTCGTTCGGAGCCGGAGGGCTCGTGAAGGGGTTGCTCGTGCGGGGACGGGGGGCTGCTCACGAGGGGACGGAGGCAGCGAGGGGCAGGGGGCTGCTCGTTCAGGGATATTTTTGTCCGAAAATTATGGTCATAGGAATTTACCGTCAATCGGAGACGGTTTCCGTCAAAAGTAGAATATTTTGTACATTATGGTAATCGGGTGGGATGCACATTGAATTATGGTAAATAAAATGGAATGCAACTCAAAATTTCTACAAATATTTTCAACAGCATTGCTCTCTTAGGATGATTCACCTATAGATCAAAAGAATTTTCCAACTTCAAGGTTTGGTAGGAGATGCGCCAGAAGGTTTGCTCAAGCTCTATCTATCAATATATATTTCACCAGTCATAGATATCAACAGATTATCAATCACCCATCCATAGCATAGATCATACATAATTATTAATGGATAAGAGTTTCTATATGAACATAGATCATTCATAATTTCTCGTATCTCATTTTTATTCTTTCGTGTAGTTAAAACTAAGACGTCCTAATAATCCTAAGACTTGGTCCTGGCACCCAAATTTTCCAACATATCACCCATAGGAGGAGGTTCGTCAGGACATCCTTCAAAGCATTTCATCGCAGAATCAGCACAGGCATCATGGCATTCTACTTCATCTTCTTTCGAAAGACACCCTTTGCGACATGAGTAATACCCCTGGTCACACGCCACAAAACATTGCTCGAACTCGGGTGGCTGGCACATTGCCTGATCGATAGAGGTCATCGTGAGGAGCACCAGGATGGCGACTGCAGCAACAAGTGGATAGAAATCCTGAGTTTTGCCAATAGCCATGACTCGAGGAAAGTGATGACTCTTTCCGCAAGAGTGTGAATGTTTATATAGAGTCATCATTAGGTATGATCATTCAACAAACAGACCACACAACAAGCAATGAGATAAGTTAGTTTGTCAGGGGAAAAAGAAAAAAAAAAGCCTAAACCTTAGGGAAATGCAGAAGGCATGAGTAAGGGAGAAACCAATAGTTCATCACATTTAGGCCAAATAACAGAAGAAATATCCAAAGATGGAGGAATAAGGAAGAAAGACATTAGAAATTAGAAATGAGAGGATTCCTCAAAAGTAGAGAACTTGTTGTATCAGATGGAAGACAAAAGCGATACTAATAAATGACATCTATCATGATCCTTAAGTGAAGAAATTGACCTTTCTTCACCAATTAGGTTTGCTCCCCTATTTTAAAAATAAAGTAGTAAAGGAAAAAGTACATGACAGAGAAGCATAACTCTATAAATTTCAGGATTAGATGTGGGATACTAAGAACAAAGATCAAGTAGTTCATAATACTGAGAATTCCTGTTTACAGATGCCTAACAGATCAACATTGATTCAACAATGACATCTTATATAAGAATATAAATTTTAGGGCGAAAAGCAAAATAGAGCAAAAGGCACTTACCGACTCTGTAGTGCTAAGATAATAAAGTCACCAATAAGGTTGTCGCATTATATACAGAATGCACAGCAAAAGGAGCAGCCAAGTTACCAGTCCAGCAGTATACAGACCCAAGAACACAGCCAATTGAGAAGAGCTGTAAGGAATTATCACCAGAAAAATGAGCTATGCTGGAAGCGAAAGAACTGATAACAACTGCTTCCCACCATTTCATCTTGGAGGCAAGAGATGTTAAAAGGAATCCACGGTATACTGATTCTTCTAGAACTGGGGCGATGAAGCAATACAGAAAAAAACCTAATGCTTTAGAAGTTGGTCTATACAATAAAATATCCTTTAGAATGGGGTTGTTGACATCCTGCAAGAGAAATGAAGAATGAGTAAATGGCGACTCAATCAATTGTAACAAGCTAGCCAATAACGGAAAAAACACTTCCACATTGAACAATATAGAGGTAAGGTTCTCCAGATTTAACATTTGAGAACTTTCCATTCTCTTACAATCAATAGGAATAGATAGTAGACAATATGGTAGCAGAATGGTAAAAGGAATTAGATAAATAAAACATTCACGATCATATTCAAAATTAGAAAGAGTGAGTTGAGTCTTAGAACTCCCATTTTACAATTGGGAGGTTTTCTTTCTTGATTTTAGTTATATACCACAAATCATCTTGCAAAACCCTGTATTTGGAAGTGATCTAGTGAATAAAAGCTTTGCCACTACAAATAATAGCTTACAAATGAACAAGTGTTTTCCAGAGTGAAATGTAGATTGAAAAACACACTCCTTAAAGAGAGACTTCCTTTCACTACCACAAAATAGCCCCTTTAAAGTTTAAACCACTCGGTATAGGAAAAATGGCGATATTTAAATAGAACCCAAATAGGCTTTAATAAACAGAAAGAAAAAAGTTCTATAGATGTAGAAGATGCGCACATTTAAAGGAAAATTACATCTCCACTTGCCAAATGCACTCCTATTAGATCCAGTTTGAACCCCATAGGTTTCATGGATCTGCTATTAATTACAATTCTTCCAAGTTTACTAGCAATTATCCATGCTCTTAATAGAAAATGAAATCTAGCTCTGCACATAATTTGGGTTCTACAACCTACTTTCTTTCACTCTGTAACTGTAAAATACAACAACAACAACAACAACAACAAAACCTTTCCAAAAATAATTTGTTGGTTATTTTAGTCTTTTCCTTCTATTCTGGTCTTTTAGGGCACTTCATACTCAAACATGAGTCATAATCATTCTTTCACCACTGAATTAGAAATTGAAAAGAAAAGGATTCAAAAGGTCACGCAGCAGAAGTATCAAATCTTAGTGTTGCCAGTTCTCTTTACGATTCTCTAAAAGCATAATTTCTCTAGCTTCTCCCAACGGTGGACACAATAAGTGACCAAACTGACATCCTGCATGGTCAGTAAGACGTAGAATACTTTATGAAGATTTGATGGGTCACTTGAACAAATTGTATCGTGTTATGGTTTCAATGAAATCTTCTTACACCTACAAAGGTGAGTGATTATCTCTTGCGTAACCAAGTTGAACCAGTCGATGATTTGGAGGACCATCCAAGTTTAGACTAACGATTATGAGATTATTAATAAGTAGAATAATTTTGGATACTACGTTTAAGCCAGTCCAGTCCCCTGGCGTCTCACAAACCCAATAATAATACAAAGATTTCCCTATCGTAGTCGCCAGGATATATCTACTATGGAACAGTAGAAAGCAGTCGGAAGTAGCAGTAACAATATTTAGAAGATGTCTTTTTTTTTCTTTTTTCCATAATATATTGGTCATAGTTATTTGAAAACTGTTACCTACATGAAATAGTAAATCAATTGTAACTATTGTTAAGATGTTTGTCATTTCTCTGTCATTCACTTAAAATGAGAAAATCATAACCAGCATCAACTTACAACTTTTCTAACCATTAAGTCAGAACCCTATCTTGTCTGCTACATATTCATCTTTTGAAAATAACAAACATCCTTTTTAAGAAAATATTATTTCAGTACAAAAATTCAATGGGAACAAGACAGCCTTTATCGGTTTATCCCCATGATTTTGGTGTTGAATTCTTGTTTTCAGTTAACCTCTATCAAGAGATATGTCAGCAGTCCAATAAGCAAGATCACATCTGGTTTATACTGCTTCAATCCAGATTCATTTACGTGTAGCCCTCGTCCCTATTAGACCCTTCTATTTCAACTCTTTAACTCCTTATTACCTGGAAGGACCTTACCCTTGCAAATCGGAAATACTCCAAACCAGCTCAACTATTTTACGTCATTTCACCCCTAATTGAAGCTACTTCTTAGTTACCACTTATGCATTAGACATCATTTTAACATTCGTCATGCTGCGATTTACATATCAATATTCTTATTTCAGGTAGAGTATGCCGGGTAGTATTTTTTAGCTATCTCACTTATTCTGGTAATGTTAGTGATGTTTATTTTAGCATCCGGAGACGTTCATTCTGAGGCCGTAGTTTCTGATCCTGTGTGCTTGACTCTTGGACGTTACACTTTGCAGCTCTCTTGCCAAGCAAAATACCTTGTCAAATTACTTACAATACTTTGCATGCTTATTATATTATATATGTTCATTGCATATGTGTTTTTCTTTCGGTCATAATTATATACTATATATATGTTGACACACACTTGGCACATAGTATCATGGGAGGGGAGGACAATCAGTAGGCATATGGGCTAAAACCACTCTGGTAAATTATATTATCTAGTACGCACTACCAATATCTCATGCATTGTTCCTTGATTGCCCAAGTTTTGATCCATAAGGCATGGCTGTTGTGATAGTTGTCTCCAAAGATTTCCCTTCAACTATATGGGTAACTACAGACTCCAGAAACTCGATAAGTAGATTCATCTCAATCTTTCGTTGCAAAGAAGCAAAAGGTTACTCTTAGATTTTTTTTTTCCCGTGAAAAATGTCAACTATATCTCCCATAATAATTTATATGACAAAGAATATATTGATAAAATAATATTATATTGTGCTTAAGAAGTGTACCAACCTTAGGTCCAATTAATCTATCAGCAAGAGTAGATGTGAGTAAAGCCAGCCCAATCAAAAACACAATACTCACTGCAGATGCTTTTACCCAGCTCCTTTGTTTTGCAGAGAGCATTTCACTGACAAAGGTGGAAAAAATATACTGTGGTTTGGTAGTGTAATGTAAAAGTGTGAAAGCACCAACACTCTGTTGTTTGCAGTAAAATTGTTGATATAACCTGGATTTTGCAAGCATTGTAAGTAATAAAGCAACTAGAGAGAAGAAATGCTAATAGTTACTGAATAAATATCAGGTAGCGAGAATATGGGCATTTGGTGTCAGAAAATCGCTAAGTTTAGGGCCGGAAGCAGACTAGGCTTTGTCATTTATAAGCCTAGGACTAAGTTCATATTGTTTTAGAAGGTCAGTCAGGCAAACTTTACAATTGTTCTTTCAGATAGGATCTTAATCCTCATCTGAAGACAGAAAAACGGGATGAAGAAGTACAAGCCAGATAATCAACCACATTTTAATTTAAAATTGGGATAGAATCATTAAAAACTTGTGTCTAATAAGGCCAAACTTGAAACTGATCCAGGCTATTTAAAGCCAACCAAGGAGCTCAATAGCAGTTGAAGATTCAGCTGTAAAATTTGCTACAGCGTCAATAAATTTGTGAGAGAAATGTGTACTACAAAATGCTATCTATAGAGCTCCATAAATACTTTTGCAAGAACATTTTCCATTTTTCAAAAATAAATAAGATTATTACTAGAGAAGAGAGAGAATTTTATTTACCATTGTTAGTGGATCAAGATCAGGTTGGTCCAATATTTGAGCAATAACTGACAGTCCTCCAAAACTTAGGGGTATATGCAGAATAAAAAAGTATGCTGCAAATGTGCTCCATACATCCTTATAGTCCCATGGTATGTCTGGAGATAGTACCGAGAAACCCTGTGGATCAGATAGATATAACTCTATTGACAGCAAAACAAGTTGTAAGAAATCAAATTCATTGTTCAAACTGAAAAGTTCACTTTAGGCAGAAACCTTGAAAATAATTACTACTTTCACAGTCTTACCAATTTTTAGTTTCCAAATTATGCAGTAAACTGATAATATTAGTTTTTATTCCGCATCCCTATTTGGTTACTTTTATTTAGTACCTAGTTTCAATTAGGCAATCACATAAGTGTTGGAGTGGGTGGGGTTCCCTACCTATGTGGAGAATATCCCGGAGTGCGACGAGCGTCATCCATGTGTCGGAAAAGATCGGGGAGTGCATCGAACGCCGTATATTAGAACATTTATGATAAGTAAATATTATATTGGATTTCCATATTTGACTTTGATTATATATTTACATTGGATATTTCATATATTAACTTTCCATATAATTGGATTTCCGATTTATGGCAAGCCAATTTATGATTTGATTTCCATTAAATATATGATTGAATGTAATTGGATTTCCATAAATATTTTGGGCTTTCATATATAGATTTACAATACATAGAAACCCTAATTCATGCAAGGGATTATAAAAATGCTCATGCAATATACAACAAAAAGAGGGGAAAAAAGATAAAAAAGAAGGGTGGCAAGAGTGCTTTGCAACATTGGAGAGGATAAAGAAGGATTGGAGTCCGTTTCGAAGAAGGAGATCAGTTTCGGGTATTTCTCGTTGTCTTTCTTCTTCGTGGTTGTAATCTATTTTCTGTTCCAAAGAGTTGTGGTGATCCGTGTTGGATTGGTGAGGAGCTTGTAGATGATGTAATCTTTTTATTCCATTAGTGGAGGTTATTCATGGTTGGACTCTGATTGTCCCGTGATTTTTTCAATATGGGTTTTCCACGTCAAAAATTTCTGTGTCTACGATTTGTGTTCGACGTTTTTGGTTTGTGCACTTTTGCTCTGTTCTCTAGCAGGGCTCTCTGGTTTGGGGGAACGGTTTACGCGCTTCATTTCCAACACGTGGTATCAGAGCCAGGTTCTGAAATTCAGATTAGTGTCAGGAGTTGACAATCAAATCAGGGAGAAGAGATGGACGCGAAGCCTGTGCGCATGATAAACCTAAACGGTTCAACTACCACTACCGGTGGAGCAAGATGAATGATTTGCTATTGTCAAGAAGCTGTATCTTCCAGTATTTGTTTTCGAGAGGCCCATTGATAAATCCGAAGAGGACTGGATGTTCGAACACATACAGGTGTGTGGGTACATACGGCAGTTCGTTGACGAGAATGTGCACAATCACATTGCCGGTATAGAGCACGCGGGGATACTATGGGATAAGCAGGAATCTTTGTATGAGAAGACGATCATGATAAATAAATTGTTCCTGATCCGGATGATGATGGATCTGCGGTACAAAGATGGTACGTTTATTACGGACCACATGAGTGAGTTACAGGACGTGGTTGACCAGCTATCTTCGATGGGAGTCAAATTCGACAACGAAGTTCAAGACTTTGGTTGCTGTGTACATTACCAGACTCGTGAAAAACCGTACGAGTGTCTATAATCGCTTCTGCTCCGGAAGGCGTGGTCAGTCTGGAGTTTGCGAAGAGCAGGATACTAAATGAAGAGATGCGGAGACGTTTTCAGGGCACTTCATCCACATCCCACTCAGAGGCGCTAGTTTCAGAGAGTCGCGGAAGGGGCAGAAGCAGGGATCCGGGTGGTGGCAGAGACAATAGCAGAAAAAGGTCCAAGGATCGGTACGAGGACTCGGAGTATTACCATTGTGGCAAGAGCCACATCAAGCGGAATTGTTTCGCTTGGAAGAGAGAGAAGAAGGGCGATAAGGGGAAGCAAAGTGAGAAAACTACAGCGGCTGCCTCGGCATATGGAGGTGATGTGATCATTGTAGGTGATGAGTAGTTATGAACCTCGCATGTGATGACAACTCTTGGCTGGTGGACTTAGGTGCTTCAGCGCACGTATCTCACAACAGGGCATTATTTGTCACTTACACATCAGGCGACTGTGGAGTGTTAAAGATGGACAACGGATATGTGTCGAAAGTTGTTGCTATTGGAAATGTACATTTGAGGACGAAGACAGTTACAGTTCTTGTTCTCAAAGCTGTTCGTCATGTCCCTGAATCTGTTTCAACATGGTATCGGTTGGAAGGTTGGATGATGAGAGTTTCTTCCATCTCTTCGGGAACGATCAGTGGAAGCTTTCCAGAGGTTCGATGATGATTGCCAGAGGAAGCAAGAAATCCGAACTCTATTATATGGAAGGGAGCGCACATGGGGCACAGGAGATGAACGCATCTACCGATGCGTCTACCGAGTTGTGGCACAGACTGCTCAGCCATATCAGAGAGAAGGGAATAAGCTACGTAGTGAATAGGAAGGTGATTCCGGGACTAAAATCTACAAAATTGGAGAGATGTACGCACTATTTGGTGGAAAATAGAGTATCTTTCCAAAGTCACCAAAGTTCAAGGAAGCCGACGTTGCTCGAGTTGATTCACTCGGATGCATGCGGCCCTATGAAGGTAAAATTTATTGGTGGTGCTTATTTTGTAACATTCATTGATGATTGTTCCAGGAAGGTTTGGGTTTATGCCATAAAGACCAATAATCAGGTGTTGCCCACTTTCAAAGAGTTTCAGGCCTCTATTGAAAGGGAGACGAGTAATAACCTGCTATGTGTTCAGTCCGACAATGGCGGCGAGAGTACATTGGTCCCTTTGATGCTTATTAGAGAGAACAAATGATACGACACCAGAAAACTCCGTCCAAGACACCTCAGCTCAACGGTGTAGCAGAGCGAATGAACATGACACTGATGGAGCGTTTACGGTATTTACTATCAGAGACAAACTTACCAGACAGTTATTGGGTGAGGCTCTTTATATTGTTGCTTATGTTATTAATTTATCTCCTAGTTCTCCTTTGCAGGATGATGGGCCTGACAAAGTATGGTACGACAAAGCGTCGTCATACAATCACCTGCGAGTGTTTAGTTGTAAGGCCTTCATGCATGTATCGAAGGACGAGAGATCCAAACTTAAGCCGAAAAAGAGGCGGTGCGTCTTTGTCGGCTATGGTCGGGATGAGTTTGGTTATAGTCTACGATCTAGTGGAAGGAAAGATCTACAAAAGCAGGAACGTGATATTCGTCGAGGATCAGACCATGACCAACACTCAGGATTCCGAGATGCCTTTTGAGGCTGAAGAATTGTCTGAGTTAGAGTCATTTCGCTTTGAGTCATTTTCAGAGGACACTGCGGAGGATCCAGTTATGGGGGAGCCAGTACATGGAGTTGCTCCCAACCTTAATTATTAGCCTGCTAATTGTAGTCAGGGTGGCCCTCGGGAGGATGAGCATGCCGAGGAGGTAGTTAGTGAAGGGGAGGAGGCTGTTGATATACAACCAGCACCAGTGGTTCCATTGAGGAGGAGTGATAGAGAGCGTCGACTATCTACGAGATACTCATCGGGTGAGTATGTGCTACTGACTGACGGGGGAGAGCCCAAAAGTTTTGCAAAGGCTATGAAAGACGAACACAGGCACTTAAAGGGGAGAGCTCGAAAGTTTTGCAGAGGTTATGGAAGACGAACACAGACAGGAGTTGATGGAGGCTATGCAGAAGGAGATGAGTTCCTTACAGGCCAACTCCACTTATGATCTGGTACGGTTGCCAAAGGGCAAGAAGGCTTTGAAAAATCGATGGGTGTTCAGAGTGAAGCAGGCAGATAATGCTACTCACCCTTGATACAAAACGAGACTAGTAGTTAAAGGCTACTGTCAGCAAAAGAGCGTAGATTATGATGAGATCTTTTCGTCAGTCGTCAAGCAGTCGTCTATTCGGGTGGTGCTAGCATTGATAGCCAATTTCGACTTGGAGGTCGAGCAGATGGACGTGAAGACGGCATTCCTCCACGATGATCTTGAGGAGTTGTACACGGAGCAGCCAAAGGGATTATGTGAGAAGGACAAGTCACACTTGGTCTACCGGTTGAGGAATAGCTTGTATGATCTGAAGCAGGCTCCGAGACAATGGTACAGGAAGTTCGAATCGTTTATGGAGGAGCATGATTATGCACGGACGATCGGACCACTGTATATTTGTGAGCTAGTTTGTTGATGATGAATTCATCATTTTACTGCTCTACGTTGATTATATGCTACTGGTGGGTCGGAATGCCACTAGGATAGCGAAGTTGAAGCACCAACTAGATGCGACATTTTCTATGAAGGATTTTGGCACAGCGATGACTATTCTTAGGATGGAGATCAGCCGAGAGAGAGAGTCCAAGCTGCTACATTTGTCCCAAAAGAAGTACATTCATCGGGTACTTCAGCGTTTCGGGATAGACGGGTCGAAGAAAGTGAGTAACCCCCTTGCGGCTCACTTTAAGTTCACTAAGGAGCAGTGTCCATCTACCGAGGACGAGAAGGAAGATATGGAGCAAGTTACATATGCCTCAGTTGTGGAAAGTCTCATTTATGCTATTGTGTGTACGAGGCCAGACATCGCTCACGCAGTTAGTACAGTTAGCAGGTATCTTTTCAATCTTGGAAGGGTACATTGGAGTGCAGTCAAGTGGATTCTACGGTACCTTAAGGGCACTGACGATTAGAGACTTTCTTTTGGTGGTGACGAGCCGAAGCTGGTTGGGTATACCGACGCTGATATGGCTGGAGATGTAGACACGAGGCGATCGACTTCGGGCTATGTGATGATGTTTGCCTGGTGGAGCGGTATCATGGCAGTCACGGTTGCAGAAGTGTGTTGCCTTGTGGCGACGGAGGCTTGCAAGGAGTTGCTGTGATGAAGAAGTTGTTGCAGAAAATGAGACTAAAGCAAGAGCAGTACACTTTGCTTTGCGATAGCCAAAGTGCAATTCATTTTGTGAAGAACCAAACATTTCACAATCGGTCCAAACACATTAATATCCGGTATCATTGGATACGGGATGTGGTTGAAAAGAGGGAAGCGGCGCTTGAGAAAGTTCATACAGAGTACAACGGAGCAGACATGTTCACAAAGGTTCTACCAAGGAAAAAGTTTGAGTAATGCATGTGGATCGTCGATATGACGACCCCCTCCACATAGTTGTGAAGGAGAAGATTTGTTGGAATGGATGGAGTATGTAGATAATACCCCGGAGTGCGACGAGCGGCATCCGAGTGTCGAAAAAGCTCGAGGAGTGCATCGAGCGTCGTATATTGGAATATTTATAGTAAGCAAATATTATTTTGGATTTTCATTATTGACTTTGATTATATATTTATCATTGGATCTTTCATATATTAATTTTCCATATAATTGGATTTCCAATTTATGGCAAGCCAATTTATGATTTGATTTCCATTAAATATATGATTGAATGTAATTGAATTTCCATAAATATTTTGGACTTCCATATATATATTTCCAATTCATGGAAACACTAATTCATGCAAGGGTTTATCAAAAGGCTCATGCAATATACAACGAAAAGAGAAAAAAATGGTGGCAAGAGTGCTTTGCAACATTAGAGAGGAGAAAGAAGGATTTGAGACCTTTTCGAAGAAGGAGATCAGTTTCGGGTATTTCTCGTTGTCTTTCTTTTTCGTAGTTGTAATCTATTTTCTATTCCAAAAGGTTGCGGTGATCCGTGTTAGATCGGTGAGAAGCTTGTAGAGAGTATAATCTCTTTATTCTATTAGTGGAGGTTCTTCAGGGTTGGACTCTGATCGTCCCGTGGTTTTTTTCACAAGGGTTTTCCACGTCAAAATCTATGTGTCTGCGATTTGTGTTTGGCGTTTTTGGTTTGTGTGATTTGCTCGGTTCTCTCGCAGAGCTCTCTGGTTTGGGAAAACGGTTTTCGCGTTTCGTTCCCAATATGTGGTTAAGTTATGAAATTACGATACGAAGAATGAATTTACATGATTATGATATTCTATATTGTAAGATACACTATCTGATTGGAAAATATATTGAAAAATTAATATAACACATATGGATAAATTGAACATATTAAGCAACAATAAAGGGTATCATTAAGCATCTAAGTGACAATCATCATAAAGTCAACAACTAAAAGTGCAACAGAAACAACACAAGTCAGACAACAATCATAAATTCTTGACCTCCATAAATTTATCCATTCAATACTATAAAGGTTCATGCTAGAAAAAGTAGTCAATAAAACCGCCAAAATTTTCAAAAGCAAAAAAGAGAAGAAAGCTACACAAATGGACAAAGAAATAGAAAAAGTACAAACATTGAACAAAACACAGAAAGAATGTATCGTCTCGGACACATCGTATCGAAGGATACAAAAACATATCATATGATTTTTGTCCCATCTGATAAACTTATATGATCTGTATCAAAAACACTTCATATCGTATCATAAAAGTTAGTAATATAGGCCATCAAATTTTCTGATACCTCTGGCCTCACACAAATGTATGTCCATGTGGTCTTGAAGTCGCCTTCTGCCTCTGTAACTTCGAATGGCTTTGTATATAATTAGAAATCCCCAACATGACATTGAATGCTAGCAGTTGGTTCCCTCTTGTGCTAATTCGCGCAGAATGAAAGTATCATATCTTACACCAAATGCGTAATCCGGATGGAACAGACAAGAAGGGTTGCTCAATTCTTACGAATAGTCACATTACAAAGAAAATATTGCTAAACTTCCCGTCTCACTTGTCGTATCGTAC
Organism: Iris macrosiphon; assembly: GCA_036927795.1. Classification (NCBI taxonomy): domain Eukaryota; kingdom Viridiplantae; phylum Streptophyta; class Magnoliopsida; order Asparagales; family Iridaceae; genus Iris; species Iris macrosiphon. Next base: position 25,411,985 of record JAYESA010000006.1, on the reverse strand, counting down.
CACTACTCTTCACAACAACTGCTCGCTACTATACCAAGAAATCATGCCGGGTAAGTTTCGGACCCATTGAACACATTGGCAGGTTAATGGTGTGCTATTTCGCGCAGCCATATAATAACTATTTGACACGACATTTCTACAACATGGTTCCAATTCGAGTCGTTGCATGCAGAATTCCTAATTCTTGGGTATTGCCAGGAACATACCGACGCGCTTGTTGGTGAATACTCGAGGAAAATGTATGGCCATAAAGTTGCTCATATATTGCTATTTGCTACTGTGCTATGTTTCATAGCTACACTTCAATTTCTCTCATCAATCTAAAGTTAGTTTTCAGTGCAAATTTGAGTATAGAAGGGAAGCAATTCGATTGGGGACTTACGACGAACGGGTCATGGACATCGTCTTTGTTGGAGCGGGAAGCTTTGACATAGCCTCTTTCCTTGAGTTTGGATGTGCGGAAGGAGAGTGGAGATGGGAATGGTGTGAATTTAGTAGAAGAAGAAGAAGAAGAGACATTGCTAAGAATTTTGGCGGGAAGGAGTGGAGGAGGAGCCGCCACCCCTAATATCATCATCCTCTCTATGCACAGGTGAAGAATGTAGTTTTCCTTAAGTCCCCTAATATTTATTTTCTTTGAAGTTTATTTTTTTTTAGATACCCGACGTAACATTTGGAAGTTTGTGCACGCTGCTTAGTATGTCTTTTGGATCCACTATTCCCCACAACTTCCACCATTTATAAATGTTTGAAGTTATTTTTTTTAGATGTCTGACGTAACATTTGGAACTTTGTGCACGCTGCGTCGTATGTCTTTTGGACCCACCGTCCCCACAACTTCCACCATTTATAAATGAAAGGAATAAACTTTTCCGTGAATCGATCCCGATCTTCCGCCACCCAGACATGATCTTATGCCTCTCCCCGTTCACTACAAAAATCACTTGAATTCGACTTTTGGTATTCTTTTCCATAAAATCCCCTCCACCTTAAACATAAATATAAAAAATAAAATTAGTTTCCATGTTTAAATAAAATAGCTATCCGAACTAAAAGAAAGGTCTTAATAAGACAATTTTTATAGTAAATAAAAAAAATAAAGGCTAAATTAAAATTTGATATCCTCAACTATTCGAAATGTTCAACTTTATACCCTCAACTTTCATAGCTATCAACTTGATACCCTGAAAACAAAGAGGACCAAATTGTCCCTCCTCACTCTCTCTCCCCCCTCTCGCTCTCTCTTCGGCAGCCAACCCCCTCCTCCCTCTCCGGTGTCGGCGACCAGAGGAAGGGGGTACAGCAGTCGCGAGCAGAGCAGCATTAATCGCGAGCAACTACAGCAGCAACGGTCATCGACGGGCGCGCGCGACGGGTGCTCGCTGCGGGGGTAAACGGCGGGCGCGCGAGGCGAGGGCGCGCAGCGGCCACCGGCGCGCGCTCGCGGGCGGGCACTGTGGGGGGGCGTGGTAGGGGTGCACGACGGGCGTTAGAGGCGAGGGCGCGCAGCAGGCGCGCGCTGCAGGGGAGGGGGTGGCGCGGTGGGTGAAGCGCGACGTGGTGGAGGGGACATGTCATGCCCCAGTCCCAAAATACGTAGGACTAGGAATACGTAAGCATGACATTGTATGTATATGGCAACTCCAATATATGGAAACCATAACACATACCTATGTTGTATTATGAATAATAATTTACAAGTGGTATATAATGTTACAAGTCACAGAAAATCCTAATCTCATCCATAAAATAAAATAAAAATAAATAACCAAATATGGCAATGAACCAAGTATGAAATAGTCGAAAAGACCAATGCATGGGTGAAGACAAATCCACTATCAAACTAGAATATAAAATGAAATATAATTACATCATCTAATGATCAGAGAGACTCGAAGGAAAGACCTCCTCGAAAGAGAAAGAAGTAGCAAGTCCTGATCCTTGCTCCTGCAAATAGTCATGATCGTCTACACCTGGAAAGGGGCCAGGTCCTCATAGGGACGTAACAAGATCCATAAAAGTATGTCACAATATACTGAAAGTAAACATCCAAAAATATTCCTAACCATTCTAAGTGAAATATACTTTTGCGGACAACATCCTAATGATGAGCTCTCGACTCATACAGGTGCTCGACACACATAGTGCTGAACAGAGTCACTAACGGCCAATCTAGAGGAAAAGTAAATAAATGCTCGACACACGTAGTGCTCTACCGAGTCACCCATGGCCAACTTGAGGAAAAGTAAATAAACAATGAGAGCCCCTACTCTAACAGTTGTCCTCCCTACCCCATGCTCCTATACATGTCGCATCCACAACACAATCCAAGTATCGACGTCGTAACTTTGGTTCATAGCCTATCACAGCATAATAGCCCAACCCTACAACCAAACAAGGACAAGGATTGGACCACCATACCACGATAGTCCATGTTCCTAGACTACTAATAACTGCTAAGTCTTCTGACATGCATCTCTATTAGCAGTTATATCCTATCCGTCGCACGTCATATGCGTACCAGTGGCCAGCCGAATACGCAAGTTCGTGTCCTACATAAGACTCACAACTCGTGTAAGAATGTGTCATAGCCAAACGAAACATAAAGATGTCTCAAAATTATGGGGTAGTCTATTAAACCTAGGTCAATATGCATAACAAATAAAATAAGACACAAAAGATGATGCCACCCGTCATTGCACCCAACTTTTCTTATATGCGCAGTTTAATAATATACATAAATAAGAAAATAAATGACAAAAATAAAACATGCAGATATGAATGTAAATAAACAGTAGTAGTGGCAAGGTATATTTGCTTGACAGTTATTTGGTACTGAAATGACGCAAGACAACAGGTACAACGAACTAGAAAATATGGAAGCTAAACAAACATCTCTGGATACTGTAACAGATATCACCAACGTTTCCGAAATAAGCGAGATAGCCAAAAAATACTACTCTTTCGTCCAATTTGGATACAGGGACAAAACGATAATTTTGGACCAAAGCGGAGTCCACATGTGAGCTACTTCGCACCAAAAAGTATGCCAGAGGTAAATGTCTCTAAATTAAAAAAATTATAGGTCAAACAAATCATAAATGACGATACGAACTCAACGGTATGTCCAGTTTTAGATTTCGGTGAGCCGATCACAAAATCGTTCGTCAAGTCAAATCGTGAGACCCACGAAATGACGATCCGTCGACTGATTTGGAATCGGACAAAACTTGGATCACATAATAGGTCAAACTTTGCGAGTCCAATGGCGCAAGTTTCGTTAGGATCCGACGAGCGTACATAAACTAACAGGATAATTTGTAAAACGTTGATACGGAAGACTTTCGATTCTGAGATTTCGGCGTACACACACCTCCAAATCAACTTCCACGAAAGCTCACATGTCGAGATATACCATACGCGTCTTTTGGTACAATTGGTACGAGACGAGGCGATCCGGTTTGGCGGGACGTACCCTTATCGCAAAATTTTAGTTTCTGAAAACGTGATTTTTGGTCAACTTTGAACAGAAATAACTCCACAAATACAACAAGTTAATAAAAACTAAAAGAAGCATTTCATTGTCCTATATGTTGTCTAAAAGTCCCTTTAAATAGATTTCATAAATATTAAACGAGTTGGTAGAAAACTGGACATGAACATGAGTACTTGGACTGATTTTCTGAGCTGTTTTGGACAGATTTTTCGTTGACTTTGGGTGGACTTTTCTCTCGATCTAGGGAACCTAAAATTATTCTACTTGAAGGTTTTCCTAGAGGGTCATGTTATCTACGTGTACGAAGAAACTGTTCGTAAAACGAAGCGGAGATGAGAAAGATATATTACCGGAAAGAGGGGGTCGTGGAGCAGGGCTGCTGTCGCAGATGGGCGTTCCAGGTGGTCGATGGCGGCAGACGGTGGTACTGACAGTGGTGCAGGTGGCCGAAGGTGGTCTTCGGTGGTCGGGGTACGCGATGGGATGCAGAGCTTCGAACTCCAAGACGATTTGCGGCGGCAGGAATAGAAAATAGAATTTTTCGGTTTTATCAATGGGTTTTATACTAGATTTTTCGTGGGTTTTAGTTTTTTCGTGGGTTTTAAACTATGGTTTGAACTGGGATTTGGACTAAATTGGAAGAGAATTCGATGTAGATTACGTAGGAAAAGATTCGGGAAATTTGGTTGAGGATTGATCAAGTTTTGATCAACAAACTTAGCTTCTTTTCTTTCTCTTTTGCGTATATATGGCTTCGGATGGTCGATCGGGTCCAGGGTTCATGTGTGCGCGTGTTATGCGTTGTGTTTTGTTGTGTACATGTGTGTTTTGTTTTTGTTGCTGTGGTGGTGTTGCTTTTCTTTCTTTATTTCTTCTTTTCCTTTTCCTTTCCTTTCCTTTCCTTTTTTTCTTTTGTCTTTTCCTTTCTCTTTCTTTTTCTTTTTCTTTTTCTTTTTCTTTGTCTTTGTCTTTTTCTTTTTCTTTCTTTTCTTTTGTTTTATTTTTATTATATATATATATATATATATATATATATATATATATTTATTTATTTTATTCTATTTATTTTATTTCTATGTTTGTTTTTTATTAATATTTTTATAAATAATTATTATTCTTTCTTGTCATTAATATTATTGTTAGTTTATTTATTTATTTATTTATTATATAATATTTTATAGGGATTATTATTAAACTATTATTTATACGTACTTGTTTACATATGTTCATGTAGTTATGTATATATTTATATTTTTTATTTATTCGATAAATTATTTAAAATGTGTACACGCTAAGTTTATATACTATAATATATGTACACAATATATAACCTAATTAAGCTAAATTTTTAATTATTGAAAATTTTAGGGTGATTATATTCTACCAAACTTACAAGAATTTTGTCCTTGAAATTAAAACTATGTCACTATCTAAGAACATGAGCTTGGACTGCAGTATAAAAGTTAAGACCGCAATGTCCTCACTCGACTCTCAAAAGATTGGGTAATAAGAATTCAAAAGTGATCATACTTAGATGTGAATTTTAAAACTAATTCTAGGTTGTGTGGCTTGTTACTCATTAGGTCTTAGCTATTAATGATCATAACTTTAGTCTTTAGGAGGCATTGTATGTCTAGTGTAGATGAACATTTCTAATGGTATCAATTTAATAATTGTTCAAAAAAAAATATTATTTCAAGAATTTTTGAACACTTGTCTTGAATTTCATGACCATGCATTTTTTCGTAACCGTCAAGTATCGTAGTCTGGTACTACCACGCCACCCGGCCGGTATGGCTACAAATAGTTCAACTACTCTACCTATATCGTCTAGCCGTAGCTGTCACTACCACGCCAGCGATCAGTCATGGTTATCAGTTCGTGACAAATGTCTTCAATTCCATCATAAACTTAAGTTTAGTTTTTGATCTAAGGATTGGTACAACCTTTTAGGTCTTGGCTACTATATAAAACTATTTTGGTAGTATAATTCATTTCACCTTTTGCATAGTCTCTTGTGAAATTGAATATTGCTATTCATGAACTCAAAATAATAAGGGAATTCGAATGTTTCCCTAATGCTTCTACAAAATAATTATTCTATGATTTCACCCTCTATCCCTTAATCCTATTACTACTTGTATCCTTATTTATTTTACTTCTTTTATGATAGGAAGATAGACTGTAACTGTTCATTTAAGGGAAGGTTGTACGAAAAGTGTTAATTATAATAGAGCGACTTGAACATGGGACGAGATGAAGCATAAATACGGAAGAGATGATGAATAATACAAGATGAAGTAATGTTGTTAAGGTGGAGGATAGTTATTACTAGTTATAGCACCTACAAGGTTGTAGTCATTGTGGTATCCACTACAAGAGGAAGGCCTAATCATAATTAGTCCCATATTTTCTATTATTATTATTCTAAAATTTTATATACAACCGTATCACTAGGCTATACAGCTACTAGGTATAATAAAGATTATATCTATGCAACAACAATTCTAACTAAGGGTGGTACCTGCACCTACGGCTTTCGGTGTTTGTGCCTCTACAATTGAAATACTAAATTCTTCTCTAAGTCTCTGGTTGACCAATTAGGGTTTGGGTCGCTAAAATTATGCTAGAATATATTTAGTGTCATTCAATTCTATGTTGTAAGACACTCTACCCAACTTACAAGAATTTAACTAATAGTATAATTTACCTAGGGGCATATATACCTAGTACTAGTCATCTTTTTAACCTCCCTCAAGCACGAAAAAAGATAAGAGTTACGTTAGAAAATGATAAGCATGATGCAAGTCAAGCAGTCAAATGAGAGTTCAAAAACGGAATCAAGGAAGGTGATTAAACAAGTGGATGAGATCCTAAACTCTAATCGTATACGCAGGCTTGCTCGTACAGTAACGTAACCGAGACAATATATTCTCGACCTGCATGGGCCACAACAAAAATATGTCAGGCCCCAGTCCCAAAATACATAGGACTAGAAATACGTAAGCATGTCAGTCGTATATATATATATGACAACTCCAATATATAGAAACCATAACACATATGTACGATGTATTATGAATAATAATTTACAAGTGGTATATAATGTCACAAGTCACATGCAATACTAATCTCATCCATAAAACCAAATAGAAATAAATAACCAAATATGGCAAAGAACCAAGTATGAAATAGTCGAAAATACCAATGGTTGGGTGGAGACAAATTCACTACCAAACTAGAATATAAAATAAAATATAATAAGTACATCATCTAATGATCAGAGAGGCTTGAAGGAAAGACCTCCTCGAAAAAGAAAGAAGTAGCAAGTCCTGATTCGTGCTCCTGCAAATAGTCATGATCGTCTACACCTGGAAAAGAATCAGGTCCTCAGAGGGACGTAACAAGATACATAAAAGCATGCCACAATATACTGAAAGTAAACATCCAAATTTTTTTTAACCATTCTAAGTAAAATTCACTTTTGCAAACAACATCATAATGAGGAGCTCTCGACTCATACAGGTGCTCGATACACATAGTGCTCAACAGAGTCACAAGCGGCCAATCTAGAGGAAAAGTAAATAAATGCTCGACACACGTAGTGCTCTACCGAGTCACCCGTGGCCAACTTAGAAAAAGTAAATAAACAATGAGAGCCCCTACTCTAATAGCTGTCCTCCCCACCCCATGCTTCTATACATATCGCATCCACAACACAATCCGAGTATCAACGTCGTAACTTTGGCTCATAGCCTATCGCAGCATAATAGCCCAACCCTACAACCAAACAAGGACAAGGATTGGACCACCATACCACGATAGTCCATGTTCCTGGACTACTAATAACTGCTAAGTCTTCTGACATACATCTCTATTAGCAGTTATATCATATCCGTCGCACGTCTCATACGTACCTGTGGCCAGCCGAATACGCAAGTTTGTATCCTACATGAGACTCACAGCTCGTGTAAGAATGTGTCATGGCCAAATAAAACATAAAGATGTCTCAAAATCATGGGGTAGTCTCTTAAACCTAGGTCAATATGCATATCAAATAAAATAAGACACAAAAGACGACGCCATCCGCCATTGCACCCAAGTTTTCTTAGATGCACAGTTAATAATATACATAAATAAGAAAATAAATGACAAAAATAAAACATGCATATATGAATGTAAATAAACAGTAGTAGTGGCAAGGTATACTTGCGTGACAGTTATTTGATGCTGAAACGACGCAAGACAACAGGTACAACGAACTAGAAAATATGGAAGCTGAACAAACATCTCTGGATGTTGCAACAGACATCACCAACGTTTCTGAAATGAGCGAGATAGCCTAAAAATACTACCCTTTCGTCCAATTTGAACACAGGGACAAAACAGTAATTTCAAACCAAAGCGGAGTCCACATATGGGCCACTGTGCACCAAAAAGTATGCCAGAGGTAAAGGTCTATAAATTAAAAAAATTATAGGTCAAACAAATCATAAACGATAATACGAACTCAACGGTATGTCCAGTTTTGGATTCCGGTGAGCCGATCACAAAATCGCTCGTCAAGTCAAATCGTGGGACCTACGAAATGACGATCCGTCGACTGACTCAGAATCTGACGAAACTTGGATTACAGGAAAGGTCAAACTCTGCGAGTCCAATGGCGCAAGTTTCGTTGCGATTCGACGAGAGTACATAAACTAACAAAGTAATTTGCAAAATATCGATACGGGAGAATTTTGACTGATACGGGTTAATTTTGGCGTGCACACCCCTCTAAATCAACTTTCGTGAAAGTTCACACGTCGGGATATACCAAATGCGTCTTTCGGTACAATTGGTACACGACGAGGCGGTCCGATTTGGCAGGACGTACCCTTATCGCAAATTTTTAGTTTCTGAAAACGTGATTTTTTGTCAACTTAGAACAGAAATAACTCCACAAATAGAACAAGTTAATAAAAACTAAAAGAAGGGTTTTATTGTCTTATATGTTGTCTAAAAGTCCCTTTAAATATATTTCAAAAATATTAAACGAGTTGGTAGAAAACTGGGCGTGAACATGGTACTTGGACTGATTTTCTGAACTGTTGTGGACAGATTTTTTGTCGGTTTGGGTCGACTTTTCTCTCAATCTATGACACCTAAAATCATTCTACTTGAAGGTTTTCCTAGAGGGTCATGTTGTCTACGCGTACAAAGAAACTGTTCGTAAAACGAAGCGGAGATGAGAAAGTTATATTAACGGAAATAGGGGGTCGTGGAGCAGGGCTGCTGTCGGGGATGGACGTTCCAGGCGGTCGACGACTGCAGGCGGCGGTGCTTGCAGTGGTGCAGGCGACCGAAGGTGGTCTTCGGTGGTCGGGGTACGTGATGTGAAGCAGAGCTTCGAGCTCCAAGGCGATTTAAGTCGGTGGGAATAAAAAATAGGGTTTTTTTGATTTTATCGATGGATTTTATACTAGATTTTTCGTGGGTTTTAAATTACGATTTGAACTGGGATTTGGACTAAATTGGAAGAGAATCTGATATAGATTACGTAGAAAAAGATTCGGGTGATTTGGTTGAGGATTGATCAAGTTTTGATCAATCAAATTTAGCTTCTTTTCTTTCTCTTTTGCGTGTATATGGCTTCGGATGGTCGATCGGGTCCAGGGTTCATGTGTGCGTGTGTTATGCATTTTGTGTTTTGTTGTGTACGTGTGTGTGGTGTTTTTGTTGCTGTGGTGGTGTTGCTTTTCTTTCTTTATTTCTTTCTTTTTTTCCTTTCCTTTTCTTTTGTCTTTTCCTTTCTTTGCTTTTTTATTTTTATTTTTATTTTTATTTTTATTTATATATATATATATATATATATATATATATATATATATATATATATATATATATTTTTTTTCTATTTATTTTATTTCTATGTTTATTTTTTTATTAATATTTTTTTTATAAATAATTTTTATTTTTGTCCTTAATATTATTGTTAGTTTATTTATTTATTTATTATATAATATCTTATAGGGATTATTATTAAACTATTATTTATACGTACTTGTTTACATATGTTCATGTAGTTATGTATATATTTATATTTTATTTATTCGATAATTTATTTAAAATGTGTACACGCTAAGTTTATACACTATAATATATGTACACAATATATACCCTAATTAAGCTAAATTTTTAATTATTTAAAATTTTAGGGTGATTACAGGACGTGCAGCAGGGGAAGCTCGGCGGGGGTGGGGGGGTGGCGGGAGTGGGGAAGGGGGGTGGCAGCGCTGAAGGGGGGTTGGGGGTAGGGGTGGGGGTAAGGTAAGAAGAGGCCATTTTTGTCTTTTTTTTTTTTTTTTGGTATGAACATGAAAATTATTATATAATTTAGAGTATTAAGTTAGCACATATCAAAATTGAAGGTATTAAGTTGAACATTTTGAATACTTGAATGTATCAAATTGTAATTAAGCCAAATTTAAAATACAAAATAAAATAACATAGAAAAAGATAATATTGTATGGGCCATCGTCTAGATAATCAAATGAAAGTAAGCGACACAAAAATATTACTGCTTTTTTCATTGGTAAATAAATGTTCGAGGTTTCCGTTAATAAAGTAAAATTTAATGAAATATGACATATAATAAACAAATTAATTTTAATAAGGGTAATAAAATAAATATTAAATAGAAATAGAAAATATGATAGAAATGAAAAATTCAACAAGGGCCCAACCGGGTTCGAACCGGTGACCTATTGATCTGCAGTCAATTGCTCTACCACTGAGCTATGGACCCAATTTGTTTCAATTATAGCTAAATTCTTTGTTGAAGACGGAGCCGTCGAAACCATTCCTTCCTTGGTTAGGTTACCGATCATTTTTTAATCCAACAGTATAGTTCATTTTGCTACTCACATGGGATTTGAAATAACACAAATTTTGAATAATCTAGGATATACGCGCGCGTGTATATATATATATATATATATATATATATATATATATATATATATATATATATATATATATATAGTATTGCACATAATATGATACGAGGACCGGAATAATGGGAGGGTTGTGTAACGGTTGGTGGTTGATCTATTGGTCACAATCGCAGTTAAATAAAAATTATTCGGTTGTAAAATAATGACATCTGAATCAAACCAACTAACTGATCAGTTCGATTTTGAAACTGATAACTTAGTTCGGTTTGGCTCGACTCGGTTGATCGTTTTTGTATTTGAATCCGACATATTTTAATTAACAAATTTTTTAATATTTTGAACTATCTTTTGTTATATATTTGCTAATAATTCATTTTTATTATTTTATTATTTTATTATTCCATCTCAAAGAAACAAAATGACTCATTTTTATCGTTCTCTCTTTGTTTTCTCCACTGCGGTCGACGAGACCATAGCAAACTTCGCATCGAGTACCCACACGAGGCACATGATGACGAAATTCTGAAGTTGCCATCGTCCGAACTCATCGGTTTGTAGCCAGATCATGTCGTCGATCATCATCCGCAACCCCAACGGTGATCCATCGGCCGGGGGGGGGGGGGGGGTTGGGGGGGATGTGCATGTTGTGTTGGGGTTCATGCTGGCAGTGAGATCCTTCGATTTGGACCTGGGTCCCATCTCTGTTTGTTTTATGTCCTTTTGGTTTGAGAAAAAAATTGGAAGAAAAGAGAGTGGAGGAAGAAAAATGATGTATTTTTTTTTTCTTTGGTATCGGAAGAAAAAAATGCAGACAGAAAAAAATAGATATGCTACTTTTTTCTGACAACCTAAGAAATGCAATCACTAAAAAACTGGAAGGGAAAGTGGAAAAAAAATTGGAAGCATATCATAATTTACAATTATATTTCATAGGAATGGTATTATTTAAAATTTGTTTAATGAAATCAAATAGTAAATAAGTAGTCAAATAGTAAATAAATATTTTTAGTTGAGAATATAATTGGTAAAGCAAACAAAGGAAAGTGTATTTTTTCTATTTTTTATCCCTCGTACCAAACACAAAAAAATGAAAATTGTGTTTGATTGGACATTTTTTTCATAGAAAATATTTCTATCACAATATTTCCATTAATTATAGTGTTTGATAACTTATATTTTCGATGGAATTATTTTCCACTAATTTTTTAGTAATATTTGTGGTAATTTTATTATACGTTAGTATAGATAATCACTCAGATTATAAAAGATTTTTATATTTTAGCAAAAAAAAAAAAAAAAAAAAATCTAATTAACAAATAATTAGATAAAGTATTTATACCTGATTATCAATAGAAGGGATGGAGAAGCACATTGAGTTCCTTTAGAATAATACTTAAAGTAATTAGAGAAAGTTAGTATACCCGACGATCAATGGAAGGAAAGAAGTATCACTTGAGTTGAGTTGAGAGAAACACATTCAGAATCTAACTAAAGATAAAAAAATTCACTCAGAAAATATTTTTTTATGTTTTAGCAAACAATAAAATAAAATAAAAATTAGAAAAAGTTAGTATAATTGACAATAAGAGCCTGTTTGGTATGGTGCAAGTGGGTGTGAAACTTGAGATTTTGGTGAAACTCGGTTCAGATCCGATATTTGGCTCCACACGCAAGTGTGGTGGAAAGTGTTTGACAAAATTGCTACCAGTTCATGTCTCCTATTATTTTCTTCACAAATCATTTTTCTCAATTTTTTTTAAGGGATTTGGCTGAAACTCCTCGTGGGAAAGCGGAAGAAGAAAGAACTTTCAGGAGTTACAGCGCACGAAACTCCTCAAGAAGGAGTATCACGTTCATACTCCTAGAATACTAGATAAATACAAAAACGAATATGGCCAGCTATTCCGTACAAAGTATAGACCGTCGTACGACGGTCACGACTGTTGGTCATGTTGGGTATCCTAGCATGCAATACAATCTTTAACCTAAATCTGATATCATATCCACAGACAGCCACAATGAAATAAGCAGCAAGAATGATATCAACTAGTGTCAGTCCCCTTTCCGGCACACTTTGCCGCATGTTGTCTTTGGTACATGTGTTGAAAACACGTGTGCTCTGATACCACGTATTAGGCGCATCGCGGAAGCGTTTTGCCAATTCACCTGAGATGACCAACCAATCTACGAACACCAAGCACAGATGAAGACAATTATATGGCGGTGACTACGTCATCTGGACAAATCCCAACCTTTATAACTCAGATGAAATTAAAAGATTGCAAAAACTAATGTTGAAACACTTTGCTCTAATAGGTTCAACCCCCTCACCACACTCAAGAAGAAAAATAAAATATTGCAATTGAAATCACTCACCAACCCGTAGCAATTTTCCTAACCGAAGTTGACGACTCATCGATTAGATCTCCTTCTTCCTTCTGTCTTGGATGACGAAGTCCTAAGAGCAAAGCACAGACTTTCTCTTAAATTTTCTGCGGATGAGCATCCCGAATCTCCAACCTGTGCTTATTTTTTGTGCCTCCATCCTCCTCCCTATTTATAGGATGAAAAACCTATTTTAGGTCATAATAGGATTTTCTAAATAGGAAACCCTAAAATAATAATCCTATTACACCTAAAATAGCCCAACACCAATTATGGACGTCCAAATATGGCAGATTAAATATTTGATACAAATTTGAAATATAATTAAATCTTACATTTAATGCAGATTTTTAAATTATATCAAATCAAATCTTTGACCATATTTGGGCTCCAAAATTTACCAAATCCAGACTGGACCCCAACAATCTCCCCCTCCAGTCTGATGAGAGGGTGTTGACCCAATGGCTCCTCAACTGGACTCCATGCCTATCATTTCGTAACAGAAATTTTGCTCCCCCATGCCACTGATCTCTGATCCCCCGAGTTGCTTTGCATCTTCCGTCGTCTCTAGCTCCTCGACCGTCACGTCGACGCTAGCTGTCATGCGTAGCACCTCCTGCACTACTGGGATCCTGTCGATATCAATGACACGGCCAAGACCGAAGTCCCTGACGATCAACCCTACCGTGAGTCTTGGTTTCATGCCCCCGACTTCCTTCTTCCACCGGAACGTGTTAACGTTCCGACGAGCTTCTTCACCCTTGGCTGGCCCAACCAAGCGGACGGTACGATTCTTCTGAGATTCGAACTCCTGAATTTGTCCACCTTCGTATCCGAACTTGAAGCTCCCCCATACACATGCATACTCGAGCAAAATATCATGCACTGTGCATGCCGTCGATGACCCACAGTGTCACGCCCCAGTCTCAAAATACCGAGGGACTAGACACGTGGCAATGGCCAGCAGCACACACTGATGGACAAACCCAATTTAATGGATCCATCAGAGCGTACTTAAGCTGTAAAATAAAATCTACGACAATATGGCACAGCTAATCTCATCCATACAAGATAAAATATGATCCACAGATATAAGAAATGTAAATCATCAACCAGTCTCTACAAAGTGCTTCGGAGAACAACCCGATAAAAATCTGATACGATGGTTCAACAGACCAAAATATAAATGACTGAATAAAGTAAATACTGAGCATGAAACATAGATGCTCAGGAAAACTCTTCAGCTAACACCTCGTCCTCGGGTGTCAGTACAGCTCCTGTATCAGCTCCTGCTGCGGTCCCGTATACATCGGGATAGATCTCGTCTGCAAATCCTGGGAACATAATCCGTATCCAGGTCCTCAGGGGACATAACAAGGTACAAGATAATACAAGCCAAAATAAATGCAGTGCAGCAAATAATGAAATAAATAGGGTAAGTATGTAACCATCTATGTGAAATACAAGTGAGAGCATCACGAGTACTCAGGCTGAGCCACTACAAGCTCTGTGTCGGGGAGCCAGTAGCAGTAATAATAAGTAATGGGCCAAGCTCGGGTTTCAGAGTCTTGCGCCTCACAATAATAGGGGATATATATATATGATCAGCCTGTAGCCTGTGTGTCTCTCCCCACCCAATGTAATCACACGTCTCATGTCCATAACGTCTCATGTACATGTCACGCAAGATCATAGCTAATGCAGCAAGTCATAGAGTATCTATGAATATAATGTCTCTGTCAATACTGTATCCTATACAGAATCACCATGAATATCTCAGAAAGATCCTGTCTCATGAATAGTATCAAGTGTCCTGGGTATAATGTACTTGATACGACAAGTACGAAAATGTAAATGGGTCACGAATATCCATCTCTAGATGACAATACACAACACCGCGTACGGTGTTGGCACCCGACTAATAATCGGACGCTAAGTAAGTCACACGGTCCTAGGTTAAGCATGCACAACAAAATAAATGAAGCAAGGAAAATATGTAATAAGAACTGCAATGTTGGCAAGGTACACTTGTCTGGGGTTTGAATACCAATAGCTATCCCTGTATCAGTGGATCCTGTAGGTACTCCTCCAAAAGCTGTAATAAATATCACCAACAGTCTCAGAAAATATCAAATAGCTAGAAACGCCTGTCCTTAAGTCCAATTTAGACACAGGGACAAAAACGACCGTTTCTGGTCAAAGCGGGGTCCACATGTGGCCCACTTTGCACCGAAAAATGTGTCAGGGTCAAAAGGTCTCCAAATTTGTCAAACTTAGTGTCAACAAGTCAAAAACGATGATACGAACCCAACAGAACTTCCAAAATTGGATTCCGATGAGCCGATCACAAAATCGTCCGTCAAGTGGAGCCGGTGGGGCCCACGATACGCGATTTGTCAACGTTCTCAGAATCGAACCAAACGTGGATCACAGGACCAGCGTATTGCTACGAGTCCAATGGCGCAAGTTTCGTCTCGATCCGACGTGTGTACACAAAGTTACAACGTATTCCAGAATAGGCGGATACGGGGCGTTGTCGGCGGATACGCGTTGATTTCGGTGTGCACGCACATCCAAATCAACTTCTGCGAAATCCCGCACGTCCGTATCAACGGCGCTCATGTTTCGGTAAAGACCGCGTGCGACCAAGTCGTCCCGTTTGACGGGGCGCACTCAATTCCGGGGTGAAATAAGGCGTTGGTTTTTCCTATTTTTGGATCGCGGTTTGCGATCACCACAGGACGCGACGCACCGAGCGGGTTGCACGGGCATCGAGAGGGTTACACAGTCTACGCGACACAACTGACGGAACTGAAAACGGAATCACGAGGAGAGAGAACGGGTTACCTGAACAGGGCTCCGTGAACCGAGAATTCTGGTGTCCGGGATGCTGCTGTGTCTGTGTCCTGGTTCAACCGTGTCCGCTGTGTCTCCTTGACACGAGCTGTGTCCGGGTCGGGGCGACTATGCCTAGGGCTGCTGGGGGCTGGCCGAGCTGCGCGGGGCTGGGCGGAGGCCGGCGAGGCGGAGCTGGTCGGCTGTGCGGTGCAGTTGGTCGAGGCGGCGAAGTCGAGGGCTGGGAGGTCGAGGAGTTCGACGCCGGTGGAGTCGGGGACGGGTGGAGATGGGTAGGCGGAGGAGGGAGACGGGTCTAGGGTTCAGGCGGGGGTCGAGCGGGGCTGGGCAGTCGGGGGAGGTCGACGGCGAGGGGTTCGAGCGGGGAGCGGCGGAGATGGGGGCTGTGGTGATGGTCGAGAGGTTCGAGCGGGGAGCGGCGGAGGAGAATTAGGGTTTAGGCTAGGGCGGCGGCCGGAGCGGCGGAGAGAGGCTGAGAGAGGAGAGAGGGCGGGTTTTCCGGCGGCTGCGGCGCGAACGTCGAGGGGTTAATATAGGTGGTGAACAGTGAATCCGAGGGGAATCCGACTTAGGGTTTCGGCCGGGTTTCGGGTTCGGGTCTGATTCGGATCCGACCCGACCCGACCCGTTAGGCTGGGTTGGCTTGGTTCGGTTCAGCGGTTTGGTTCAGTTGGTTTAGTTTATTTCAAATAAACCGGGTTTAGTTCAGGGTTTAAATAGGTTTAATTTTATATTGGTTTTTAGGGCTTTAAAAATATTTTCGGAGTCCAATAAATTCACAGAAAATTACCCTATGTCCGGTTTTTCATTTTACACCATAAAATATTATTTCCATAATATTTTAATATTAATTAATATCGTTTAAAAATTATTTAGTCATGAAATACCTTAGTTTTATATCCAGAAAATTTCTGAAAATTTGGAAAAATATTATTTTAAAATTTGTAGAAAAATAGGGTGTTTACACACAGCTTCCCCTGAACTGTGTGAATGATAATGCTCCTGTCTCATATTGAGTTTGCTACAAACCTTGATCTCCTCCATGGCCTCGAACTGCTGAAACCAATGTCGCTCCGTGAAGTTTTGGCAAACCACCAGTCGCCAAAACCGAATCCGTGAAGCAACCCCCACCTGGAGATCGACCAGTTGTCATGGGACCGACAGACTGACCCTCAATCTTTGACTCATCACCATTCGTCGCTTTGTCTCGAAAACCGAATCCTCTGTATCCCTCAAAGTATCTCGAAGCCCCTCTAAGACAAGTTTTCGACGATACACCTCCTGTCGAATACCCCTCGAGCCTCCATCCTGTGTTTGTGGCGTTCCTGTACACCTCAGCGGCTTGAGCCTGTACATGCCACAATATAAATCTCCTCGAGCCAGTTGTTGGGAACCCTTCGTAAGCATCCAAACTTTGTCCCTAAACAAACTGCGACAACCATCATCCGCCAGCCTCCCTACCAAAACCAAGTTATAGCGCAAACTCGGTACATGTCGCACATTCTAGAGAACGAGCTTCTCACCAAGCCCGTAGTCAAGTGCACATTACCGATGCCTACAACTGCAACCGTCCCCTTGTTATCCATCCTCACACGTCCAAACCTGCCACCGCGGTATGACCTGAAGATCCTCCTATATGGAGTGGCATGATACGACGCCTCCGTGTCCATGACCCAGTTGTCATCATGTCACATGCCACAAGGTTCCTCTGCGTCGGTTGCTGCGATGATGAGATCTTCCATAGCCGCTGCGATGATGAGATCTTCCATAGCCGTGAGATCCTCCTGATCATCCTTGCCTTTGGCCTTCTCAGCTTTGAGCTTCATGCAGTTCCTCTTGATATGACCACTTTTGCCACAGAGATAGCAGCCCTCCTTACGATCCACAATCACAAGATCCTGAGAACTCCCTCTTGTCCTCGCCTGTAACTTGGGTCTTCCCTTCCCGTAGGAAGCCACCAGAGCGGACTCCTGCGACGATTCCACTTGCTTACGCCGGATCTCCTCATTCAACAAGCTGCTTTTGACTGCCTCCATCGTGACAACTCCATCAGGAGCGGAGTTGCTCACCGACACCAACAACCTCTTCCAACTTTTCGGCAGAGAAATCTAAAGCAGAAGGGCCTAAAGCTCATCCTCAATCACCATCTTCATCGCAGACAGCTGATTGATGATGCCCTGAACCTCGTTCAGATGTTGTGCCACCGGTGCACTCTCCGTGTATTTTGAGTTGACGAGTTGGCAAATCAGAAATGCCTTATTGCCAGCCGTCTTTCTTTCGTACAATGAATGCAGCTTCTCCCACAATGCTTTTACAGAATTTTCTATGGACACGTGGTGAAACACCGAGTCATCCAGCTATTGGCGGATGAATCCAACAGCCTTCCGATCCAGTCGTTTCCAGTCATCAGCACCTTTGTCCATTGGCTTTGCGATGTCGCCCTCCAACGGACCATGCAAGTCCTTGTACCAGAGTAGATCCTCCATCCTTGGCTTCCAAATCGCCCACTTTCCCCCCGTAAGGGTGATCATACGAGTGTTCATCTGCTCCGTAGACATAATTGCACCTTCCCTCTCGAGAAGAACTTGGCTCTGATACCACGTGTTGAAAACACGTGCGCTCTGATACCACGTGTTAGGCGCGTCGTAGAAGCATTTTGCCAACCCACCTGAGATGACCAATCAATCTACGAACACCAAGCACAGATGAAGACAAGTATATGGCGGTGACTACGTCACCTGGACAAATCTCAACCTTTATAACTCAGATAAAATTACAAGATTGCAAAAACTAATGTTGAAACCCTTTGCCTTAATAGGTTCAACCCCCTCACCACACTCAAGAAGAAAAAATAAAATATTACAATTGAAATCACTCACCAACCTGTAGAAATCTCCCTAACCGAAGTTGACGACTCCTCGATTAGATCTCCTTCTTCCTTCTGTCTTGGATGACGAAGTCCTAAGAGCAAAGCACGGGCTTTCTCTTAGATTTTCTGTGGACGAGCATCCCGAATCTTCAACTTATGCTTATTATTTATGCCTCCACCATCCTCCCTATTTATAAGATGAGAAACCTATTTTAGGTCATAATAGAATTTCCTAAATAGGAAACCCTAAAATAATAATCCTATTACACCTAAACTAGCCCAACACCAATTATGGACGTCCAAATATGGCAGATTAAATATTTGATACAAATTTAAAATATAATCAAATCTTACATTTAATGTAGATTTTTAAATTATATCAAATCAAATCTTTGACCATATTTGGGCTCCAAAAATTACCAAATCCAGACTGGACCGCAACAACATGTTGTCTTGGAGCATGTTGATTGCTTTCCCGACCTTTGTTTAGACCGGCCCCGTGAGTTGTGGAGAAGAGTGAGTTTGGTTGGGTTGGTGGCATGTATGGCTTGGATGAGTTTTAGTAATCCAACGGTCCACATCTCAAATATAAACCTATATATTCCCATTTTTTTCTCTCTCTGCTCATTATTTTCTTTACATTTTTCTCTTAGGTTTTCTCTCCCTCCGTAGGCAAGTACATCTTGCACAAGAGAAGAACCATGAATTTATGCATGCTTTTAATTCTTAATAATGACAGTTTATTTCTAGCTCATATTGTTGGAACCGAGCACCCCTTCATCTTTAATACTTGTTGTTCTTGATTTTCTTGGTTGGAATTGCATGGACCAGAGTTTGGGTCTATGGGTTCTCTTTTATTTTTTTGAGATTTGATCTCCCAAAACTTTGTGTTTTATAAAACTAATTAGATATTTTACAAAACTAATTAGCTCATAGTGTAGAGCACCATATTTTATGTAACTTTGCTTTTGGACGTGCTTGATTTCGAGTCCACCTAAGTTCAGTAATACAACTTGATATAATACGTATACCAAAATAGCTGACTAGAGAAGAAAAATAGTGCTCTGTGAAGAGTATGCAAGATCTAACCTCCCTTATTTTTCTAAGAATTTATTTTTAATAATAAATTGGAATTTCGAGAAGAAAATGAAACAATAAATAGTACAAGTACTCTTATCAATAACAGTTAAATAAACAAATGAAAATAAATACTAATAATAATGATGATGATGATTAAGATAATAATAATGATGATAATAAAAAATAAATACAAATAAAAAATATATATAAATTAAATGAAATAAATTTTGAAGTAAATAATTTAAATAGAAAAAAAAGAAAAGGAAAAAAAAGAAAAAAAAAAGTGAAAGAAAAGGAAAGGAAAAGAAAAGGAAAAGAAAATTAAAATTCAAAAAGAGAGAGTTAATTAATAGATAATATTTATAGAAAGAAATAAATAGCTAAATAAATAGAAATATTAAACCTAAACAATATAGTATATATATAAATGGATATATAGACATATTCTTAAGTAAATATTTAAAATATTTGATTAGAACAAATCCTTTTATAAAAACATAATTAAACTAAATCTACTTTCTATACTTGTATAATGATATATGTAAGCATATAAAAACAATTAAAATTCTAATAGATTAAACGCAACTTTAGCTATAGACAAATCCTAATAAAATATGCAAATGATATCACACATGTACCATGGCTTAAAGGGATAAGCAATAGCATATCCTATTCCTATCAAAACCAAACAAGGTTGTTCTTCCTATAGTATATTATACATAATATAAAAAAAGGCTAAACTATAAGCCCTCTATTGTGACCTTCATGGTCCGTCCTACCCTCATGTGCGTGACCACCACCACCGCCATCACCACCCATGCGACCGCACTGGCTGTCGGGGACCGCAGCCCGGCCCGCCAGAAATCGGCACTCCGCCGACCACCGTCCAATTCCGGCCTACCCGTTACAGCAGCGACTCCCGCGAACCCAACTTTCAAGTATCATAACTTCCTCCTCTCTTGATCTTTTTCTGAACGGTTTCTCCGTACACGCTCACAACATGACCCTCTAGAATTTTCTTCAAATAAAATAGTTTTTGGAGCCCTTGATTGATCGAAAAGTTGACTCAAAGTTGACGAAAAACTTATTTTTGAAACTGCACAAAACAGTCCAACTACCCCACTTTGCGACGATGTTTCTCCCCGTCGCTCGACCTGTAAAACCCCTATCCCTAAAAACCGTATATATCCTTTTATTTATTAATTATTAATATAATTATAGTAATTAGTGACTAATTAGAAGAAATAGATTTTTAATAATTTCTATTTTAGGTGTTGGAGCACTTAGAGGACTTATGGGACCATTAAAAATTTTTCGGAATTTATTTCATGTAGGAGACCCCTTGAGCAGTTGCTAGCTTAACGGTGTGCATTATTATAATCTAGAATTTTTCTTATAAGTATATATATATATATATATATATATATATATATATATATATATACACACAAATATATATATATGCATGTATATATATTTAATAGAAAAGGAAAAGATTAAGAAAAGAAAAGAAATTAAAATAATAAGAATAATAATAATAACTAATAACTATTACTTATAAGCAAACCAAAGCAAAACTTAAGCAAATATTTTCCAACCATTCCCACAAAGCACACAGCCGCCCACTTTCCTTAAATAAGCAGCAGCCAATCCCAAACCAACCCCTTTTTTTGTTAGCAAGCAACTTAGCAAAAAGAATTCCTTAGCCAAGACCCGACCCCACGGCCTAATACCAATCCTCTCTCTCACTATATATATATATATATATATATATATATATATATATATATTCTATTTCTAAAACCCTAAACCTAATCATCCAGACTCTTTCTCTTCCCATCTAGACCTAGAGAGCGCCGCCACCGCAGCCGGAGAACCCCGCCAGGCCGTCCAAACAAATCCCGACGACCGCGACCCCGCGCACTGCAGATTCCCACAGCGAGGTACCTGTGTTCCGGAGATATTTTCCGTCGACTCGCTCAACCAAACGCCGCCCCGTCTTCACCGGTATGCTCACCCCTTAACCCTCTTCCATATCTGTGTATTAGTAGACCTCGAACAATACGTAACCCTAGGCAAAAATAACGCCAAAGTTGGCGGACACAGACCAAATTCTAGGATCGCAGAAAACTGCGGTTACCACCAATATTTTGGAGTTCGTATCTCCCACCACTGAGATCCAAATTCGATGATTCTTTTTGATATGCGTAGACCACTTGACTTAGTTTAATTTTTGTTAAATAACCCTAGATTATTAACTGCTGTAGACAGAATTAAATTCGTTGGATTACCCGCGAACCCACTTTTTCAGATTTCCAAAAGTTGTAAAACGGAGCGTGTCCCGCCAAACGGGACCGTCCCGCTGTGTACCAAGTGTACCGAACGGTGCACGTAGCGTAACCGAACACGTAAAAATTTGCGAAAACTGATTCGGACGCTTGTGCGCGCCGAAATCAGCCCTTATCGGCGGACACACCCCGTGTCGTAACTTTTACGAAAGTCGTGCGCATTTTGTGCTCGATCGTCAGATTGCGACGAAACTTGCGCCACTGGACTCGTAGTAACGCGCTGGTCCTGTGACCCAATTTTCACGCATTTCTGAGATAGTTGACCAAGTCGCCAATTGGCGGGCCCCACGGTTGACTTTTTGGGCGAATTTGTGTTCGGCCCATCAGAATCCACATTCGGACATACCGTTGGGTTCGTATTGATATTTAGAGTTGTTTAACCTATAATTTGTCCCATTTAGAGACTGTTATCCTTGGCATATTTTTCGATGCAAAGTGGGCCACACGTGGACCCCGCTTTGACTCGAAATTATCATTTTGCCCCTGTGTCCAAATTGGACGAAAGAGAAGTACTTTTTAGCTATTTTGCTAATTCTGGGAACGTTGGTGACATCTATTTCAGCATCCGAAGACATTTGTTCTGAGGCCATAGCTTCTGATCCTGTGTGCTTGACTTCTGGACAGTACACTTTGCAGCTTTCTTACCAGGCAAGATACCTTGCCAAATTTTTTACAGTATTTTGCATGCTTAGTATATTTCTGTATATTTATTATATTTTTGTATAGCTCTTGCATGTATAGTTTTCCTTCAGTCATTACTATGTATTAGATATGTTGACATACACATGGCACCTAGTATCATGAGAGGACAAACATTAGGCGTATGGGCTTTTAACCACTCTGGTAAATCGTAGTATATAGCTCGCACTACGGGCGTGTGTCACGCTGGTCGCTACCCCCGCGGTATATCGATTTCTGGAGTCTCGCTGGTCGCTACCCCCGCGGTATGTCAATTTCTGATGTCCATTGACGTGTGTGTGAGTTGTGAGGTAGATCGAGTAGCCTACCCTTGCCTATACGTCAAAAAGTTGTCCTCATTTGCATTCATATAGATTGTCTTGTACATCATACTTATTTATTTTAAACATTATGCATGTTCACTGTATTCAAATTGGCTTGCTTCTATGTACCTTGTTACGTCCCTCTAAGGACCTGGTCCCTTTCCAGGTGTATCTGTTCTTGAGTATTTGCAGGAGCGCAGATTTGGATGGTTACATATGTTTCGAGGATGTCTTCTCTTCGAGCCCCGTGGTTGTTAGCTGATATTCATATATTATGATTATTGTGTTGTACTTTTCCATTCGAGTTGGTAGTGGATTTGTTTTCATCCAACTATCATCTTTAGATACTTCTTATTGAGATCTAGTTACATAGATACTGGTTATTTATTTATATTAATTTTCGTGGATGAGATTTAGATTGTACCCTGTGACTTGTGATACATTTTATACCACTTGTGGATTAATATTCATATTACAGCGTACGTATGGATTTTGGTTTCCATATATTGGAGTTGCCATATCCATACGACTGTCATGCTTACGTGTCCTAGTCCTACGTACTTTTGGGACTGGGGCGTGACACGACCAAATTCCAATATTTCTTCTTGGGTATGTTCACAAAATAACCAAATTTTATTCTCTTTAAGTATAATGATTTTTACTTCTTTAAATCGTGAGAAAAATGAATATAAAGTTGGCCGAAAAACTGGTTAAAGACAGTACAGAAAACCAATCCAAACACCCATGTTCGCACCCAATTTTCTACTAACTCGTTCAATATTTTAAAAATCTATTTAAAAGAAATTATTCACAACATAACCAATATTATTTTTATTCGTTTATTTTTTCTTAGATTGCTTTGTTTGTCAAATTATTCCGTTTCCAAAACGGCAAAAAACATGTCTTTCCAAAATCTAAATTTTTTTGATACGGAGTGCGTCCCGCCAAACGGGACTGCCTCATCGCGTACTAATTGCACCGAAAGGCGCGTATGGTGTATCTGGATGTACGAACTTTCCCAGAAGTTGATTTGGACGTGTGTGCGCGACGGAATCAACCCGTATCCGTAAAAAGCCTCCCCCGTATCGGCATTTTATAATTTCTCCATTAGTTAGTACACGGTCGTCGGAACGCGACAAAACTTGAGCCATTGAATTCCTGGTATCACGCATGTCCCAAAACCCAAGTTTTACGTGATTCAGAGACAGTTGGCCGAATCGCCTATTAGCGGGCCCCGCGGGTTGACTTGACGAGCAATTTTATGATCGGCTCACCGGAATCCAAAATTGGATATACCATTGAGTTCGTATCGATGTTTAGAATTTTTTTTACCTATAATTTGTTCCACTTAGAGACCTTTATCCCTGATACGTATTTTGCTACAAAGTGGGCCATAGGTGGACCGCTTTGACCCAAAATTACCGTTTTGTCCTGTGTCCAAATTGGACGAAAGGGTAGAGTTTTTTTACTATCTTACTGATTTCAGAGACGTTGGTGATGTTATTTCAGCATCCGGAGACGTTCATTCAGAGACCCTACTTTTCGGTTCCTTGAGATCATCGTCTGGACATCTACATTACACAGCTTGCTTGCGAGAAAAGTATACATTGCCATAATACTGTTTATTTACATTCCTTTGTTGTATATTTAATTTTTGTTATTCATATTTATTTATTTTTGTATATAAAATTGTGCGTCCAAGAATAACTTGGGTGCAAAGGTGGTTGTGTCGTCTTTTGTTTCTTATTATATATTATGTATGTCGACCTAGTTTTACGAGACCATACCATGAGTTGAGAAATTATTATGTTTCATTAGCCATGACACATTTCTTACATGGGTTGTGAGTCTCATGTTGGACACGGACTTACGTATTCGGCTGGCCACATGTACGTATAGGTCGTGTGACGGATAGGGTATAACTGCTAATAGTGATGCATGTTAGAAGACTTATCAGTTATTAGTAGTCCAGGAACATAGACTATTGTGGTATGGTGGTCCAATCCTTGTCCTTGTTTAGTTGTAGGATTGGGCTATTGTACTAACGATACGCTATGAACCAAAGTTACGACGCTGATACTTGCACTCTGTCTCGCCGTAGCAGATGAAACGTGTTGTAGATACAACATGTATAGAGCATGGGGTGGGGAGTGTCACGCCCCAGTCCCGTAAGGGCCTATCGTCCTCGCTTTGGTCCCTACGGAACCGATCATCCTCACTTGGGCGCGATGCCGTGTAAGCCTAATTTGTGCTTGCACAAGGCCAAAGCTTGAACAAGGACAAGTAAGCTATTAAAAACGGAAGCAGCGACACATATTGCAGAAAAGTAAAGAACACAATGGCATAAGGAAACAATTATCTTTTTTGATATTCAAAAGTGTTACAAGCGGAGCTTGGCCGAGGTTACAAATCGCTCAAGCACTCTCTCGAATATAATAATATCATTCCATAGATTATATCACTTTATACCAAAGCACCTAAAAGCAAACTCGATACGGCTCAAGGTATCGAATCCAAATTTTTGGGTCCTGGGGATGAGGCACGGCTATCGCTTCCTCGGACGATCTAGCACCTACGAACAAGAAAACTGTTGGTGGGTCAGCACTTTGGAGAAAGCACTGGTGAGTATAAAAATAACGAACAGAAGCAACATCCCCTGAATCCCATACTAAGTAAGCATGTGACAAAATATTTCATTACTAGTAATCTTGCTACTTTTACCTAAATTCATTTCATGCAGCTCAGGATTATAGTCAGTTTACATCTTTTTGAAAATATAGCTTTGAAATCAGTTTGCATATTCAATACATACAAGCAAGCTATAGGGGCAGTGTTCTATCGTGCAGTGCGCAGCATGTATCGTGAGCCATATTTGATCTCTAGTGGATTGTTCATCTCAAATCAAGACAAGTGCAACAAGTGGACTATACAATTCGATGCAATAGGGGCAGCAGTATATTCAAGTGAAACAGATATATCTCACTTAGCATTTATGACTAGGAACATAAGGAAATACAAGTGATCACTTATTCAGTGATCCTTACCCATGGTCGAGCGGTTGTAGCAACACACACACACACACACACACACACACACACACACACATATATATATATATATATATATATACGAGGTTCTCTTTCCCTGTCCGTCTCTGCATCAAACAATTAGATATACAAGAAGGCTAGCCTAGCATGCGCCCTAACTACATGATAGTCCCCTCCACGGGATTAGCAAGTGGAACGTACAAGCCCATCTCACTAATGACAGATCGACTAATAGTTGCTAAGATGCATGGTTGCTATACACTAAAATATGCTCAAAATAGCAGCCGGGATACATGGTTCAGCACTACACTAAAAGCCACACCCTCCCGTAAATAAGGACTTCTAGTCTCAGAGTGTTCCAGATCTCTCCCAGGCCGAACGATCCCCAGTGCCCCAGGAACCGCTCGAGAGATAAACCTTGTGCACAAGTTGTCAGACCGATGCATGAATGTACTTCTATCAGATAAATACCATATGATGCACATGATCCAGGACAAGCAAGCAAGCATATCTATCAAGCTATAGAGCCGGAGCTCTCAATACTCTTGCCTAATAGCCACACCCTCCCGTAAATAAGGACTTCAAGCCTCAGGGCGGACTATTAGTCTAGATGCACAAGTTTAAGCTACTCATACAGTTATATCTCTTTACAAGCGATCAATGAAACATGTTCAAGCAATCCAGCTCTTTTAACAAGGAACAAGCAAGAACAGTTCTATAAATCTAGCATACAAATTCTATCTTTAGTTTAGCATACCATACAAGAATGAGTGTAACCAATCTTTTACTCTTTCTTATTAGCATGGCAGCGATTTATTTGATAGCGGTGTCCGTGTGACTAAGCATGCAATATTTCTATCTTTTCTTAGCATGGCAATAGTTCTATCTCTTTTAGACAAACATTCAAGTTCTCTAGTTAGGCAAGCAGATTCGTTTTAATGACAAGCAATACGAGTTTTCTTATCTAGCATGCAGAGTCAGGTTCTATCATTCTTTTATGAAACTATCGTTTTAGAACAAGCATTCAAAAACTCGGATTCATTATTAAGGCGTGCAAGAATTAGAGAATGAAGTTCCGCCCACTTACTTAGATCAATCGTTTTATGGTTCGATCGAAAACTCTCCGAGAAGACTTTCACTCGAGCAAGCAAAGCAATATCACTTGTATATAGTGCCTACACGGAGCGGGACACTACAGGGAGAACAATGAGTAAGTGTATGTAACTCTTTTATAATTTCCTTTTTTGTAACCTGTACGCTCCACCGGAGATGCGTGGTGAGATGACCCTTATATTATTTACAGGCGACCTTTGACGTCCATGACGTTATGCACGTGGTCCCTGGATCTCTGAAAGATCTATACCCATCCCATTATTTCTGCCAGATAGTCCATACGCGAAAAAGTTGTTCTTAAATTGTATATCACATAGACTGGTTAGGCGACCATGTTGGATGTTTACTTTCAGTACATTATTGTCATGCTTCTATGTATCTTGTTACGTTCCTCTGAGGACCTGGTCCCTTTCCAGGTATAGACGAGCAGGATAATCCGCAGGAGTATGGACCGGGACCTGATGCAGCATTCTTTGTCGAGAAGGTCTTACCCTCGGAGTATCCATGATTACTTTACAGCTGATGGGTCTTATAGTTGTTGTTTCTTTTCTTATTGGATTCTTATTTTATATTGGAGTTCCGTCCTCCTCTATCATTTTAGTTGATACAGTCGATTGGTAGTGAATTTGTCTCCACCCAACTATTATTCTTTTGATACTTCGTAATTGAATATTTATGTATTTATTTTGATATTCCTTTACTTGTGCTTGTGGATGAGATATAGATGCATGTGACTTGTGTTGACAATATATATACCGCTTTTGAATTCTTTATTCATATATATCGTACATATGTGTTATGATTTTTCTAACATATTGGAGTGTCATATACATACGACTAGCATGCTACATATTCCTAGTCCTACGTATTTTGGGACTGGGGTGTGAGACAAGAGAACCCCTTTGGCATAAAAATATGTATATTTCACCTTGGGCGCATTGGTTTGTGGTCCCAACTCTTCGTAATCATACCGTACTTAGTCTCCTAACAAAAGTGCGCCAGTCACACTCGTTGAGTTAGTGGCACACTTTTGAGAGATAAAATCCAATTAGCGCACTTTGGTGCGTATTCCATCGAAGTTCTCCCTGGAAAACCAAGGAAAAATGCTCCACAGTCCGTCCGTGCACTTTTTTTGCGTTGACAATCTGGCGCACTTTTCAAATATTTCGTCAGTCAGCGCACTTTGCTTATGTTTGGTAGCTCGTGCACTTTTTTCCTCTTTGTTTTATTAGGGACGATGTCACGTCTCGACTCCGTAGAATCGATAGTCGTCCCCCAGGCGTGACACCGTGCGTGCCTAGATTGCGCAACGCACAAGGCCAAGATATTTTATATAACGAGCACATATTCAGAGTACACAGATAATTGAAACACAATGTTGAAACATGGAAAAGTCCTCTTTATTGATAATGAACATCTTTTACAAAACTCTTGAACGAGTCGGATAATTGCTGCACGGACTTACAAAAGTGGACGCAAAATGAGATAACAGTCTTATACATTACATCATTTTACTAAAACTTTAAAGCTATAGACACCTTCGGGCGAAGCTATCGCCTTTCCTCGGAGCTGCATTGTTTGATGATAAACAAAAGAAATTGAAACTAGGTTTATACGAAACTCTTTCTTTGTTTACAAACAAGAAAAAGAAGTACAATTAATCCTATACGAGGATGTTAAGTACAAAAAATGATTCTGGGAAAATATTGCTATAGGAGTCTGATCTGCGGTCGATTACTTTATCTCTTGGACCACACGATGACGAAGAAGTGCTGTAGAAGAAGGAGAAGAAGCTTCAAAGATTGCAGGAGGGATTGAACTCTCGTTGCCAAAGTTGTCAATCAACACTCTCTGTATGTGCTCTCTCTCTGATCTCCTCTGATTTTGATCTCTTTTCTCTCTTCTCTTGACCTCTGTCTCCTGTGGCCGGACGTCTCTATTTATAGAGCTCGATCACAGTAACTGACTAGTCGGCGTAGAAACCAAACAGCGGAGAGAGTTGCACCTTTTACGCGGCGGTTATAATAACTGCTACCCACGTCCGAATGATCTCCTGAATCCGCGTGTGATACGTGTCCCATTATGAGGTAACGCGTATAATCGTTCATTGAAGATCACAGCATACAAGCCACGTAGGTAACTGTCCCTCGCGTAGAGATGGTTGGCATAAAAGCCAAATAATTGTCTCGTTGGCGTAAAAGCCAAATAGCTGTCCTGTTGGCGTAAAAGTCAAATAGCTGTCCTGTTGGCATAAAAGCCAAATAGCTGTCCTGTTGGCGTAAAAGCCAAATAGCTGTCCTATTGGCGTAAAAGCCAAATAGCTGTCTTGTTGGCGTAAAAGTCAAATTTTGCGTAAAGCTTGATGCTGCATAGATAGGTAACCAGCGTAAACTAGCAATTATCCTTCCTGACTGATGTCTTGAGCGTATTCTGGGCCAAATAGCCTTATCACGTACCTTTGCAAATATAGCCTGAATTGGCGTATTTCGAGGAGATAGCATACGGCGTACTCCTATAGTTGAAAATAGTCTGGTTGGCGTATTTCGAGAAGATAGCATACGGCGTGCTCCTATAGTTGAAAATAGCCTGGTTGGCATAATATGCAGGGATGGTGATGTGAGCGTATTAGCCCTAATTTTAGCTCTCTCAGTCATTAAAAGTAGAATCAAATCTCGTGCATTAAATGCAGAGATCTGCCCCCATCTCGCACATTAACTGCAGAGATGTGCCTCGAGTTCTGTACGAAGAACAGCTTTTGACGTGACATCCGATTTTGTCTCATCTTGAGCGTAAAAACTCATCTTTGCCGGTGTAGAATAGGCAGCATATTCCTTGAATGCGTAAAACTGACTTATATCCAGGATTATGTCACTAAACGACAGTCTGGGTCTCTGTACAGAATCATCATTACAGCCGTCCTCTCGATTATCGTGCAGTACTTTTTGTCAGGAGTCAGGTTCACTGTTTTGTCTGACAGGTTCATTCGAGGAATACGAAGAGTTCCTCGTACAACTTCATACTGCATTAAAAGCAGACATATTTTATGCCGGAGTGACGATGTGGCAACCTTTTTTTACTCCAAAGTAGTCTGGAAGTACTGCTTTACGCGGGTTGTTTTGGAGCTCTGTTTTATGCTGAATAGCGTTGAAGCTCTGTTGTACGCCAATGGCTCTGCAGTCATATTTTATGCCACACAGTGCTGGAGCTCTGTTTTACGCTGGCTTCATGCATGTTGGGGGTTTTACGCGTATAATTCTTTCGCGTATTTTTTATGCTTCTACAAGACCCCCTTCAAACTTTTCAAATTTCTCGTAATTTGAAATACTTTGAATGAAGCATGAAACGATCAAATTTGACTCGTTCTGCGAGGCTGATTTCTCGGCAAATTTTAGGATTTGTTGGGATTTGGTATGTTCTCTTCTGCCTATATAAAGGCAAGTGAGTGAACCTGTTTTTCCATACTTCCTTCACCAAAAGAGATGGTTGCCGAGATCCATTGGGCTGGCCTGAGGAAGAAGAAGATCATGCTCTTCCAGCATATAAGGAGCCGTAAAAAGAGACATCTTCGAGCAAATGTCCTCTGCAACGATGGATCATGGAAGGATATCATAGCTTCCTTTACTCGGGATGATTAGCAATTTCATATGGCAATTCGTCCAGGAGAGAGGAAGGGTCGCATTAGACCACACAGCTTGCTAGCTGTATTTTTTTCCATTATGGCGCTGGCCGAAGGCAGGCAGTTTGGCCCTGTCTTTCAGTATTATGTTGGGTCTGAATCCCTCACACAATTCTAGGGCGTGTCTGCCATGGCGTATGGAGGGTGGGCTTGAATAATGCAGGCCCAGTTTTGTATCCTCCCGCAATTAATTATTTTCTTGTTCATCGGCCGTAGAAGCCGATGAAGTGCCGTAGAAGAAAAAAAAGATCTCCACCAATATGAGAACCTGGCACAACAGATTCTCAGTGTGATCTTAAATGAAAATGAGAAATCCTTTGTAGAAAAAGGATTTCCATCATATGTAATCATGAAAATAAAAAATCCTTTGTAAACTGAATTTCTATCATATGTAATCATGATTAATAGACTTGTTTTCTTTTACGCATTGCTGATTTGCCATATTTGCTGTGAGAAAGTCTGATAATGTGCAGCTTCGACACGTCTGAATAATTTTATGCCGACTCTGATAAACGTGTATCCGGTCACGTCCCGACTTTTACGCGTAACGGTAGATGCGTAAAAAGCTCTTTAGCATTAAGTTGTCCTGAGGATCCAACTGTCATGCTGTTTTTGGACGAGGAGTCGCATAAAAAAATTCTGAACTATCACTTCTCTGATACGAAGAATTTCTATTCAGACCATCATCTTCAAGAATGGTTTCCCCGAAAATCCCTCGAAATAGGGCGAGTAATGTCTGCCAAACAGGCCATTCTTGAACTTAGATGTAAAAGATTCTGACTAGACTTCGAATGAACTTCCAATGGCCCAAGAAGAAGAGTCATCTTCAATGCTGACCTCTGTGTATTTCAGGCACTTGGAATGTTTTGTAGCCAAAAAGAAGCATTTTCTGCGTAAACCTTTGTAATTGGCCATATGTAGCTTCTGAGCGTAGAATCGTAGATTTGTAGCCTCTGAGCGTAAAATCTTCTGAGCGTAAAACTTTTGAGCGTAAAACCGTAGATCTATAGCCTCTGAGCGTAAAACCGTAGATTTGTAGCCTCTGAGCGTAAAAGATTATGAGCGTAAAATCATAGATCTATAGCCTCTGAGCGTAAAATCTGGATCCACTACGCAGTGCGACTGTCCGTCTTCTTTTTTCAAATGATAGGATGACGTGATCCCAAATCATAACCGACTATTAAATATCGGATTTGGTTAGGGATTCGAAGAGTTATCCGAACTCTATAAATAGCCCAAGGTCTTGAAAGAGAAACCCTTTATCTGTCTTCGCAAAACCCTTTCTTTCCAAAAAATCTTCTTCTTCGTCTCTTTCCTGAGAACTCAGATTTGCCATGGCACCTAAATAGGCTTTCACTGCTAAGGGAAAGAAAACTGCTTCCTCTTCTCGCTCCTCTGCTCAAGCACGAGCAACCCCCATTAGGCTGAGCGAGCCCCGATCTGAATACAGTACTCCACCGTCGAGCTGTGCTCCGGACATTACAGGTAAAAGACTTCGAGGGGAATAGAGGATCTTCCGCACACGTTGTACGTGTATGCGAAACAATACGCCCATATTTCTAATGTGTCAGCGTAAAAACTTCATCTTTTCGTAGTCTGGCGTAAAAACTCAGACTGTCAAAATTTGGCGTATACTACAAACTTTGAGTTTTACGCGCTGGATGTAAATTCCGGCGTAAAAACTCAAATTTTGGCAGTCTAGCGTAAAAAGCTCAAACTGTTAGATTTTGGCGTATACTGCCAACCTTGAGTTTTACGTACCGAAAAATAGATTCCAGCATAAAACTCAAGTTTTTGCAGTCTGGCGTAAAAAGCTCAGACTGTTAATCTTTGGCGTAAACTGCAAGAGTGTAGCGTCTAGCATAAAACTGACTTATTTTCTTGCATTTTGTAGTGGACTTGCAGATCCCTCCTTTGGCTGAAGTGATGGGCTCTGCTAATGGGATGTTGAACTCAAACTATCTGGAGGACTTGTCCCATGTGACATTTCCTATCTCTGGAACCGAGTATCCTCAAGAAAGGGGGACTCTGATCTCGTCCCAAGGAGAACGAATACTGCTGAGTATGATCAGTGGGGAGCCCCTGACATACATAGATGAGACTGAATATAAGAAACCAGGTTTCTTATTCGGGGATGTTATCGACAAACAATCCCAGACTAAGCCCAAGAAGGAGGATTGGGTGTTTACTGCTAAGGGCACGGTCATGTATCTGCCAAGGATGTCCAGAGATTACCCTATATCGGCCTTCTTTCATGCCACCCATCCCAGGAAGATGATGTGGACTTTGACTCCCGATCTTCACGGCCGGTCGGGGTAGATCTTATACAACAAAGGATTGAACCGAGGAGCCTATATGAGCAGTCCTTCAGGTCCTGTTATGCCTTTCAGGGGATTACTGCCGAGTAGCGTCCCGAGTGAGGATACTTCACTGATCCAGCCGATTCAAATATCGACTTTCTGCAATGACTTTATGGGGCAGGGAGGAGTGTACCCCAAGGTTAACCCTCGTACCAGTGGATGGCTTAGCCCTGGGAATCTTCGATGGGCCACTTTAACTGCCTGGGCCCTGAAGCACTTCCAGACGGAGATGGAGAACATTGGTTTGTTTGCGGCTGTGAGTGCCACTAGTGTTGGGCTGCCTGTCAACCCCAACTTGTTCTTAGCTTTGATGGAGCGATACAACTCGCTCACTAGGACTTTTGCCACTCTGCTAGGTGAGTTGGGCTTAGCCCTTCATGAGATGGCAGAGATTTCAAAACTGCCAATGGGAGACACTCCTTATGAAGAGTACGTTCCCACAAATAGGGAGCTGAGGGATACAAACCCTCGGGCAGTGGCGGTGTACCAGGAGCTGATGTGCCACTATCTTGCCTGCACCACCTTCTATAAAGAGCCTTCTGATTTGGCTCATATCAACAAGTGGGCATCCTACCTCTTCTTTCATCAGGCCAGAAATGCTAAGCCGGACATAGTTGTAGATAGCAGAGATAAGCCCTTGAATCTCCTGAGCATGCTTAGTGCCAACACGGTCGATGACCTCATTGAAGACGCGGGGGCTTCAGATTATATTCTCGATGAGGAGATAGGGGGTTACCCTGCAGGCACTAAAGCCTTCAGTTATATGAGACATTATCGCAAGCCTCTTTCAAGGGAAGCTCAACTGGCTGGCTTCCTCTCTGTCTGGCTACGCCGATGGGTAGTGCCTGGCGTCGCGTCTGCGGATCGCATCCATCGCAACACCATATGGCTCGCAGTGCGTTTGGTGTTCGGAGCAAGATTGGGCCTGCTTCCCGCCATGGTATGTAGAATACAAGCTGGCCTGAGGGCCCTTACTGATGGGCTGCTTGCAGATGATACGCAGCATGAAGGATTTTCCCGAGTGGAATTACCATTCCTATATCTGATGGGATGGTTAATCCTTCAGTACACCAGGGTGATGGCTCCCGGCTCTGCCAGCAGTTCGAGAAATAACTTCTTGTTGAATTACAAGAATTTCCTTTGGAATGTAGCGAGCGTCATAGATTGCCGGCGAGCATTAAATTTTGCCCATGGCTGGAAGCTCTTCTGCACCGTCCCCCCCCCCGTACATATCAATCAACAGGGGACAAAACGTCAGGATGCGGGCCATGGGAGGACCATTCTTTCTCCTGAAGATTTTTACTGGTTGGTCTGCATTAGACCTTCCCACTTGCTGTACAGAAGTGAGGACCATTGCTACTTGGAGCCTTATCTGTCCAGTCGGATCGCCAGACAATTTGGGTACGACCAGTTGCATATGGGGAATCCTATCACCAGCTTCAAGTCCAAAGGTGGACTTATTGCTTGAGCCAGAGGATGGCGGTATTTCATCACAGGCTGTACTGGTGCAACTTTTGTTGTGCCCGCGACTTCTGTCTCCACGGAGTTGCGCATTCTTCACTCGTACGCGCAGTTTTATGCGTCCATCAATACCTTCCATCGCGATTTTGATGTGTATGAAAGTTTCAGGATGCCCTTCCATAGGTCCACTGGAAGAGAGAAGATTCCATCCGTCTCCTCTGATGAAGGTGAAGACACTACTGGGGCAGACGAGTTTTTATTGATAATACCGAGAGGCGTAATAGCTCCGCCAGCAGAGCCTCTCGTTATCTCCAATAAGCGAAAGGCTTCCACTCTGAAAAAGCCTTCCCCCCGCAAGAAGAAGACTGTCAGAGGTCCTAAAAAGGCTTTCACCAAGGGGGCCTCTAGGAGTGAGCCTGTTGTTTTCCCTGTTGGGGATGATTCTTTGATCATGGGTCCTTCGCCTTTTAGAGAGGGAACCTCCACAGTTCCAGCTGACAGTGCTGGAGATTCTTTGCCCGCGATTGCTGCCGCTACCACCGCTACTGGTAGTGCTTCGAGATCGCCTTCGAGGCCAAGCATACTAAGAATCAATATACCTTCATCCAGACAAATAATGAGAATAATCCCTCCTTCGTCTGTAAGTATTTCCAGCGAGATTTCACCCGATGAACCTCGAGTGGATCTGGGTGACGACTGTGATGACTATCCTCAAACGTCAGTTAGTGCACCCTCTTCTCCGGGTATGACAGCTTGCTTAGCATCATTAAGAAATAATTTAGCTGTATAAGCTGCAGACGCAACATACATACCATCGGCCATGGGTAAATGTTGTCTTTATGCTTCTTTCAGAAAAATTAACATCAAATTGATATTAACTTTCTCTTGTCTTCTTTTCAGGCGAAGACATCTCGGGGGAGGGCGGAGTCGACGCAACTTCGGACTTTGTTGCGGATCCGACCGATGAAACGGCGATGTTCGACATCGAAGAAGCATGCTTTGAAGCTGCCGATCTTTCATCCGCAACATTCTCGGATATTATCCCGCCAGTAGTAGTCCAAATAAAATCAGAGGAGGATGAGCCCATCATCTCGATTGTGCCTCCTTTGTTGAGTACGCCAGCCATTTCAACCGTTGTTGGTGTCCCTTCTTTTGTCACGCCATCTGTAGAAGCGACGACTGTGGCGACATCCTCTGCAGTCATTCCTGGAGGAAGATTTACCGGTATTGCAGCCACTCCCAGCGTACATCCGATCTTTGCCACGCTAGTTGAACAATACACTAGCATATTCTACCTCACTCTGAAGGAATTGATATCTA
This sequence comes from Iris macrosiphon, assembly GCA_036927795.1. Taxonomy (NCBI): domain Eukaryota; kingdom Viridiplantae; phylum Streptophyta; class Magnoliopsida; order Asparagales; family Iridaceae; genus Iris; species Iris macrosiphon. Next base: position 25,376,038 of record JAYESA010000006.1, on the reverse strand, counting down.
TGGTGCTGGAGAAGAATCTAAGCTTTGATGCTCTGCAGACGTCCTTCCAGCTTACGATAGCGCCGATTAGAAATTTCAACAACGCTGAAAGAGCTGATGCGCTAGAGCAAATAGTTAATGGTTTAGAACAACCCATTAACGAATATTTACAACTATCTCGAAGCAGCGTCGACGATCTGGTTCAGGCTGAGTACGACTCCTTGACTGCGGATCTTGCTGAGCAAATGGAATCTCTAAACAAATCCATCCAGGAACAGCAGCAAGAGATGGATGAAGAGCAGGCTGTCTTGGTGGAGGTGATTCCTCAGCTAGCGAAGTGCCAGGCCGAATGTGAGGGAAATGAAGTGAGGGTCCGAGAGGTGGAAGCTGAACTCGCTCAGGCAAGGGAGCGGGCTTTCAAAACATCGACAGTTCATGATGTGCTGAAGGGCCAAGCGGATACAGCTCAGCGGAACTTGGCACATGCGGGTGTCATCCGCGCTGGTTTTGTTGATGCTCGGTCTGAACTATCTCGCTTGAGCGATGATGAGGCACGATTGGAACGGGCTCGCGCTAACATCTTGAACTCCAGGAATGAGAGGATGGCTGCTTTGGCGCGACAGATTAGGGATTTAACTGCTCCTCCCCAATAATGTACTTTTTTGCTTCTCCTTGTAATTTCTCAGAGATAATAAAGATATTTCTTCTGACTTTGTAGACCCATCACTTTAGAATATAAATGATAGGCTAGGATGAAAGTGATATCAGAGGTAATATGAACATGATATACTTTCAGTAAGATTTTGCTGAATATAAATCTATTCAGAGTTAACATGAACCTGATAGAATATAGTCCGACTAAATTTATATACTAAACACTATCAGAGGTAATATGAACATGATAGGTTTACAAATTAGTTAAGGATATCTATTCAGAGGTAACATGAACCTGATAGAATATGATCCAGCTAACCTTTGTATGTAGTATCGCCAGAAGGAGATCTTCATCATACTCCGTTAAGCAAAGGAGATCCAGTAGAGTACTTCTTCAGGAATTTACAGTTGATAGGAGCCATTATCAATTTTTTATTAGGCTTGGCTCATCTGTAAGCGCCATTTGAGAATGTTCTTTCAATCAGAAAGGGCCCTCCATTTCTTTATGATTGTTTATGTGAACTTCGGATGTCGTACCAGAGGTAATATGGACGTAGTACAATACCGTATTTGTTGAGGATATCCCACTGGGGAAATTTTGGTGGACCTATTATTTGTTGCGCACGTTGAGTGCAAATAATAAGTTCGAAATATGCCCCTGGCTAGTAAAGACATCCTGCTGGGGAATTTTTTGTGGATCCATTACTTTTTGTGCACGAGTGTGCAAGTAATAGGTTTGAGACAAGTCCTGACGGATGCTTGTAAAACATGACTCTGTGGGGATGAATATGGACTGAATCTTTCTTTGCTGGGGAAAGAAAAATAGTTCAGATGTAACCTATTACCTTTTGCGCATGAGAGTGCAAGTAATAAGTTTAGGACAAGCCCTACCAGAGGTAATATAGATGTGGCAGTTTTTTGTGGACCTAACACCACTGGCGTACTTTAGAATTAAGTATGTGTGCTAAGTTGAGATGACAACCGATATCAGAGGTAATATGGACATGATAATCGATAGCCAAAACTCAGAAAGTTTGCTTAGAGATAATATGGACATGACAAACTTTTGAGTTGTAACTCCACTGGGGATGGAGGTATATATCTGCTCAGAGGTAATATGGACATGGCAGTTTCTGTGGAACTAACACCACTAGCATACTTAGAGTTAAGTACGAGTGTTAAGTTGAGAAGACAATCGATATCAGAGGTAATATGGACATGATAATTGATAGCCAAAACTCGAAAAGTTTGCTCAGAGGTAATATGAACATGATAAACTTTTGAGTTGTGACTCCACTGGGGATGGAGGTATATATCTGCTCAGAGGTAATATGGACATGGCAGTTTTTGTGGACTCAACACCACTAGCGTACTTAGAGTTAAGTACGGGTGTTAAGTTGAGATGACAACCGATATCAGAGGTAATATGGACATGATAATCGATAGCCAAAACTCGAAAAGTTTGTTCAGAGGTAATATGAACATGACAAACTTTTGAGTGTGGTCTATCCGAACATAAAGATAGATGGAAGGATCATTCCGCTGGGGAACGACCGATGGGACGATAGCTCAGAGGTAATATGGACATGAACTGATCGATACCAACAAACTTGGACATAGCACACTCAGCTGGGGAAAAAGAAAATGTTTGGGCAATAGTTCAGAGGTAATATGGAAGTGAACCGATGTCCGAAAAATTCACCGGAGAGTGATTTACTGAGTGAGTATAGTCCTAAAGGTTGTTCCTCTGGGGAGATTTTAGGGACTCATTATCCGGTACCTCTTAAGGGAGCAAATTGCCATGTGGGAGTGAGATCAATTTGCCGTGACCGTCATCTTATTTATAGATGCAAAGTGACGACTTTGGCGTCAATCAACTCCTGGATGGGGTGATGAATGTACCGATCACGCTTTTGTGGGGTGATGAATATACCGATAAAAGAAACAATAATCTGGGTCATCGACTTTGCCAGCCCTTTCAGGGTATCTGATGTTGGGTAGCCGAAGTTTGTTTCCCTTCATCAATATATTGAAGATTTCAATGATGTCATCTTCATTGAAGGAGAAAGTCCCCTTTGGCCTTCGGGCTCCCGATGCCTGAGTTTTACGGTCTTCCGGGAAAATGGTCATCGTTGCATCATCTTCGGACTTAGAGGAAATTCTACCCCCAGCTTTGGATGCTGCTTCATTTTGTCGAGAGAGACTACCCCCAGATATGTCGTTGTTTGGTTCTTCTTCTTCTTTTTGTCCACCTTTGTAGACAGAAGTTGATTTAGAAGGACCTGCATCTGGTATTACAGGATCAGACTCTGAAGGTTTAGAGTTTGCAAGAGATGCGGTATATCCTAACCCAAAATGAGTTCGTTGACAGTAAGGATCACCACGCAACGGTGTTCGTCTGTCTTTTCCATAGTTGAGGCCTTGTTTCAACTTCAAATCATAACCCATACTTTGTATAATCTTCAAAGCCTGTGGGCTATATCTGTGGATTTGCATTTTCCCAGCATCAGACTCATGAGAATCTTCTTGTATAATCGGTCTATTCCGTATTCGACCGAAGACTATTCGATGCTGATCGTTGTGAGTAGGTAGAACAATAAAGACAGATTCTTCATGTGGCCTATCTGTCATGACGACATTAGATGTTGGCGCTATGTCCCACATAATTTCCCCACGCTTGGTAGTTAGGGTCACTAAATCTTAATTTTGACCCCTGTCTTTGCGTTTCTGGATCAGAAAACCATGCAAATCAGAGAGGTTACAAGAAGAAGAAGAAGGCTTATTCTGCCTTTTGGGAACCATAACCCTTTCTCTGCCATAGGAATACAGCAGTTCACCCATATGGGTTGCACATGATCCATGAGGAGCGTATCTTCCCGTAAAACGAGTCTCCTTTACACGGACAGACCTATGCTGGCATAATTTGGATTTCAGTATAGGTTGATGTGAAACAGGGAAAGTTCGCATAATCTGAAGAGTGGGCGACTTCTTCTCTTGGGGGTGTATCAGCTCAGAGGTCGGAAGATTCGCCACTTGTTTTCCCTTGATGCGATCCAAGGGTCCATCTGCCTCCTTATAGGTGGAAGATATATTTTTACGCGCAGGGCACGTTTGAAATTTTCGAATTGGCGCTGAGGCCTTGTCAGAAATTTTGTCTGCCACGTCATAGACGGAAGACAATTTTTTACGCGCATGGCGCGTTTGAAGCTTCTGGATTGGCACTGAGGCATTGCCAGAAGTTTTGTCTGCAAGTTTTGTCTTCCACGTCACAGACGGGAGACAAATTTTTATGCGCAGGGCGCATTTGAAGCTTCTGGATTGGCACTGAGGCATTGCCAGAAGTTTTGTCTGCCACGTCACAGACGGGAGACAAATTTTTATGCGCAGGGCGCGTTTGAAGCTTCTAGATTGGCACTGAGGCATTGCCAGAAGTTTTGTCTGCCACGTCACAGATGGGAGACAAAGTTTTACTCTCAAGGCGTGTAGGCTGTATTGTCACAGCTTTGTTGACCGAAGAGAGAGAGAGAGAGCTTGCAGGAACGGTAGAAAATGTCTTCGGCATCCACACTTTTTGCAGCTTCCTGTTGTCCTGGACAGAGGAGGAATGAGAGCTACCTCCTGCATGAAGCATGTCTTCATCAGCAGATTGGTCGAACTGGACGACCAATGTCTTCTTCGTCGATCCGACGGATACAACATCGTATTGAGCAATGGCTTTCTCGTCAGATGAGAAAGTTGTCCCCAGCAGAGTCGTCATCTTGTGTTTGATGATAAACAAACGAAATTGAAACTAGGTTTATATGAAACCATTTCTTTGTTTACAAACAAGAAAAAAAAGTACAATTAATCCTATACGAGGATGTTAAGTACAAAAAATAATTCTGGGAAAATATTGCTATAGGAGTCTGATCTGCGGTCGATCACTTTGTCCCTTGGACCATACGATGACGAAGAAGTGCTGTAGAAGAAGGAGAAGAAGCTTCAAAGATTGCAGGAGGGATTGAACTCTCGTTGCCAAAGTTGTCAATCAACACTCTCTGTATGTGCTCTCTCTGATCTCCTCTGATTTTGATCTCTTTTCTCTCCTCTCTTGACCTCTGTCTCATGTGGCCAGAAGTCTCTATTTATAGAGCTCGATCACAGTAACTGACTAGTCGGCGTAGAAACCGAACAGCGGAGAGAGTTGCACCTTTTACGCGGCAGTTATAATAACTGCTACCCACGTCTGAATAATCTCCTGAATTCGCGTGTGACGCGTCCCATTATGAGGTAACGCGTATAATCTCTCATTGAAGATCACGGCATGCAAGCCACGTAGGTAACTGCCCCTCGCGTAGAGATGGTTGGCATAAAAGCCAAATAACTGTCTCGTTCACGTAAAAGTCAAATAGCTATCTTGTTGGCGTAAAAGCCAAATAGCTGTCCTGTTGGCGTAAAAGCCAAATAGCTGTGCTGTTGGCGTAAAAGCCAAATAGCTTTCCTGTTGGCGTAAAAGCCAAATAGCTGTCATGTTGGCGTAAAAGCCAAATAGCTGTCTTGTTGGCGTAAAAGCCAAATTCTGCGTAAAGCTTGATGCTGCATAGATAGGTAACCAGCATAAACTAGCCAATTATCCTTTCTGACTGATGTCTTGAGCGTATTCTGGACCAAATAGCTTTATCACGTACCTTTGCAAATATAACCTGAATTGGCGTATTTCGAGGAGATAGCATACTGCGTACTCCTATAGTTGAAAATAGCCTGGTTGGTGTATTTCGAGGAGATAGCATACGACGTGCTCCTATAGTTGAAAATAGCCTGGTTGGCGTAATATGCAGGGATGGTGATGTGAGCGTATTAGCCCTAATTTTAGCTCTTCCAGTCATTAAAAGTAGAACCAAATCTCGTGCATTAAATGCAGAGATCTGCCCCCATCTCGCGCATTAACTGCAGAGATGTGCCTCGAGTTCTGTACGAAGAACAGCTTTTGACGTGGCATCCAATTTTGTCTCATCTTGAGCGTAAAAACTCATCTTTGCCGGTATAGAATAGGCAGCATATTTCTTGAATGCGTAAAAATAACTTATATCAAGGATTATGTCACTAAACGACAGTCTGGGTCTCTGTGCAGAATTATCATTACAGTCGTCCTCTCGATTATCGTGCAGTACTTTTTGTCAGGAGTCAGGTTCACTGTTTTGTCTGACAGGTTCATTCGAGGAATACGAAGAGTTTCTTGTACAACTTTACGCTGCATTAAAAGCAGACATATTTTACGCCGGAGTGGCGATGTGGCAACCGTTTTTTACTCCAAAGTAGTCTGGAAGTACTGCTTTACGCGGGTTATTTTGGAGCTCTGTTTTACGCTGAATAGCGTTGAAGCTCTGTTGTACGCCAATGGCTATGCAGTTATATTTTATGCCACACAGCGCTGGAGCTATGTTTTACGCTGGCTTCATGCATGTTGGGGATTTTACGCGTATAATTCCCTAGCATATTTTTCATGCTTCTACATGCATAAGTTATGTGCACGAGCTCCTGGAACTTCAAAACGTTTCTTCGAAGGCACGATCAGGGCGTGCCGGTAGGTGGACTAGATTTGGAAAGTCACTCCAGCTTCTTTCAGGATCTCCTTGGCACGAGAAACCTGTTGTAACGAGGGTCAGTACATCAAAATGCACTGGTGAAGACGAGCTAACTCATCTATACCAATCAACACGTTATTTATATGAAGCATGCAAGTTATTATATGCTCTTTCTATCTTGCCTTAGTTCATTTACAAGCAAGCATTAGATATGGAAGCTTACTGAAATAAATATTCCACCGTTCGGTGACTTTTACCTGCCCGTCTGAACTACCTGCACAATACTTACCATAACCTTCCCTGCCACTAAGACATAGTTAGCCTGCACAGTTTAAATATACGTGGGGATCACTGGTATGATGCCATAGTGGACGAGTTATAGTCATTGACGAGGATGGTATGCAACAAAAGCATACGGTACGCTGCAAGCCATCCCGTCCAGCACACGAGACTAACATAAAGTTTCGTCCAGATCGGATCGGTGCCAGTGCCCCAACGACCGTCCGCAGGAACTATGACCTTGTGCACAAGTTGTTCGTGATCAAATGATGTCTAATACTAATTTATCAAACGATGCAGTTCAAGGCAACATGAGCACAAGACAAGTAACATGGCATGATCTATTTTGCATAGTCTCCCTGTTTAGTATATTGCATAGCAAGGTGTGTTCTATGCATAGCTCAATAGTAGAAGTATATATATATATTCTAACTAGAATTGAAACATGTTGAAAGAACATTCTTAATGAACTAGCATGCAGCAAGGTAACCTTTCACAAGTTTATTGATAAGCAAAAGTAACTCCAAGTCTATTCCTTTTTATCTTGACATCTTTTAGTTATTATGGTATTGTTGATCAGAACAATCAAGAAGGCAAGATTTTAGATGTGAAGACTTGGAAGAAGGGTCAACTAAATTAAATTATAGCCACTCACAAGTTGGTTGAAAAGAGAAAAGGAAAGATGTGCTTCAAGACTCTGCTCGCACGACGTCTAATGTACGATCACCTGCATAGCCACAAACTGATAATCAATACCTCTTCTACTCTTTCCAAGCTCGGAATAAAATGTAGTTCAACGAATGAAAGCAATAAAATCCATCAAAACCGTTCAAGAAAATACAAATCCGAAAACTAACTCAAAAGCACGAAAGCAACAAGGCAACAACGAAAACTAGGCAAAAAAACTTGTAGCAGAGAGGTCCCTCTTGACTTTGTCACTAAGTCCATCCTTGGGGCACGATCCACTGAATATGAGAATCGATTTCGAAGAAGCAAATCCATAACGAGAAAAAAAAATCTTGATTCAATCTATCCAGATCGAACGATACCGAAAATATTTCTTAGCCGCGCTCCCTGAAAAGGGGGAATGGGACACCACATCCTAACCAAATAATAGGAAGTTTCGTCCATGAAACTTAGGAATAGAACCTACCACTATAAAATAATGAAGGAAGCTTTTCCTTCATCTCAGACTCAAGCTCCCAGGTCGATTCTTCGGCCGAATAATTTCTCCAAAGCACGCGCACAAGAGGAACCGAACGACTTCGAAGCAACTTTTTCTTGTGATCCAAGATCCGCACAGGGTGTTCAACATACGTCCAGTCCACCTTCAAGTCCAGTTAAGTACAGTTGATCAAGATCCACCACATGACTCAGGTCGTACACGTACTTTCTAAGCTGTAAAGCATGAAAGATATCGTGCACTTCAGATAGTGACGATGGCAGGGCAATCTGATATGCAACTGGGGCGACTCGCTTAAGTATTTCGAACGGGCCGACGAATCATGGGCTTAGCTTCTCTTTTGCTCCAAATCTGGTAACTCCTCGCATGGGCGAGACTTTAAGAAATACGCGATTGCCTTCTAAGAACTCAAGAGGTCGTCGATGCGCGTATGAGTAACTTTTTTGACGGCTTTGTGCCACCTTCAGCCGTTCGCGGATCAAACAGATCTTTTGGACGATAATTTCTACGAGTTCCGGGCCAAGAATTTGTCGTTTACCAACTTCATCCTAACAGATAGGGGATATACACTTCCTCCCTTACAATGCCTCATGGGAGCCATTTGAATGCTGGATTGATAGCTATTATTGTATGTAAATTCGGCTAATGGTAGATGCATGTCCCAACTTGACTTTAAGTCCAAGGCGCAGAGCCGTAACATGTCTTCGAGGATTTAGTTTACCCGCTCTGTCTGGCCGTCTGTCTGAGGATGGTAGGCAGAGATGAACTTTAACTTCGTCCCCATTGTTGACTGAAGGCTCTCTCAGAAGTGTGATAAGAATCGTCCATCTCGATCGGAGACAATGGATACGAGAACACCGTGGAGTCAAACGATCTTGTTGAGGTAGATCTGCGCCAGACGGTCGGCACTCCAAGTAACTTTGATAGGCAGAAAGTGAGCTGACTTAGTGAGTCGATCGACAATGACCCAGGCGGCATCATTTTTTCGTTGCGTCTTTGGCAAACCAATAATGAAATCTATCGTTATGTGTTCCATTTCCACTCCGGTATAGCAAAGTTCTGTATATCTCCGCCCGGCTTCTGGTGCTCGGCCTTTACTTTTTGACAAGTCATGCATTGTGACACAAACAACGCCATATCCCTTTTCATGCCGTGCCACCAAAATATCGTGCGGAGGTCTCGATACATCTTCGTGCTTCCTGGATGTGAAATATAACTCGCATAGTGGACTTCAGTGAGTATCTCCTTTCTGAGGTTTGCATCGTTAGGAACACACAATCTTTTCTTCACCCGCATCATTCCATCCGTGCTCACTGCAAAGTCGGTCATCGTTCCTGCTGAGATAAGATTGCGCATCTTCTCTAGGAATATGTCGTCATTCTGAGCGGACTTAACTTTCTCCAATAAGTCTGGTTCGAGGCGCAACTGAGTCATCTGTGGCCCCTTTTTTGTATCTGATTTGGAGTTTAATGTCCAAACCTTCGAGATCCCTTCCTAGCCTGTCATCGATAGCTAAGCTCCCAACAAACACCGACTCAGTGCATAAGCTACAACGTTGCCCTTGTCCGGTGTATATATGATCATCAAGTCAAAGTCGCTAAGGAGTTCAAGCCAACGTCGTTGTCGTAAATTCAAATCCTTTTGAGTGTAGAGGTACTTGAGGCTTTTTTAATCCATGAAGATTTTATATGGTACGTCATAGAGATAATGCTGCCATAACTTTAACGCGAACACCACCGCTGCAAGTTACAGATCGTGCATTGGATAATTCCTTACGTGAGGCTTTAACTGCCTTGACGCAAAGGCTATCACTTTGTCCCTCTGCATAAGGACATATCCCAAACCCTTTTCTGAAGTGTCGCTATAGATCTTAAAATTATCGGGTCCGTCCGGAAGAGTAAGAATCGGTGCTGAGACGAGTCGTTGCTTTAATTCCACAAATGAAGCTTCATAGTCGTCCGACCACGCGAACGTTACTCCTTTCCAAGTGAGATGAGTCAGAGGCGAAGCAATCCTTGAAAAATCTTTTATGAATCTCCTGTAGTAGCCTGCTAGACCAAGGAAGCTCCAAATGTCACTGGCCGACTCAGGTCTCTTCCACTTCACGATGGCTTCAACTTTCTTTGGGTCGACTGAGATATCCTCCGTAGAAATGATGTGCCCGAGGAAAGATATGTTGTCCAACCAGAACTCGCACTTGCTTAGCTTCGCGAACAACTTATTGTCTCGAAGAGTTTGAAGCACCATCTATAGGTGTCCTGCGTGTTCATCCTTATTCTTCGAGTACACTAAGATGTCATCTATGAATACTACCACAAACCTATCGAGGAATGGTCGGAACACACGGTTCATCAAATCCATGAATGCGGCAGGAGCATTCATCAGTCCGAACTGCATGACAGAAAACTCATAGTGGCCATAGCGGGTGCGAAATGCTGACTTCGACATGTCCTCTGGCTTGATCTTTAATTGGTGGTAGCCAGAGCGGAGGTCTATCTTCAAAAATACTGACGCTCCTTGCAGCTAATCAAAGAGGTCGTCGATCCTGGGCATTGGATACTTGTTTCAGATAGTGACCTTATTTAGCTCACGATAGTCTATGCAGAGTCGCAATGTCCCGTCTTTCTTCTTTACAAAAAGTACAGGCGTACCCCAAGGGGATATGCTTGGACGAATATATCCACGGTCAAGCAGTTCTTGTAGTTGGCACTTTAACTCCTTTAGCTCAACAGGGGCCATTCGGTACGGGGCTTTTGAAATCGGTTGGGTATTTGGGAAGGTATCGATGGTGAACTCGATTTCTCTGTCGGGTGGCATGCCAGATAGTTCGCTCGAAAACACATCATAAAACTCTGCCACAACGGAAGAAGACTCAATGTTTGCGCAATCCAACTGCGTGTCCTGAAGTGACGCTAAGTATCCCTCGCATCCAGAGTGTAGCATCCGCCGATCTGACATCGCAGAAATTACCATGCAGGTCCTTGACGCTTCTGTTGCTGGACCACTTGTGTAGCAGAATTCGGCCTCTCCAGGTAGACGAAAGATGACTCGTTTCTCTGCACATTTGATAGTTGTCGAGCAAGCGCCGAGCCAATCCATCCTCAAAATGATGTCGTAATCCCGAATATCTAGGACTAACACATCGAGTGAGAGTTTTCTTTCCCCAATACAGACGTGACCGCCCTGACATACTGAATGAACATGTATCTTCGTGCCTGATGGGGTGCTAACACTAAGGTCTAGATATAATGGTGTCATTTTTATCTTATTTTCCACAGCAAATTTTGTGGATATAAAGCTATGCGTAGCGCCAGAATCAAATAGCACGCGAGCATGTATGTTATTGAAAAGCAATATACCTGACATAACGGTATCCGATGCTAGGGACTCTTCCCGTGTCAAAGTGTACACCCGACCCTGATCTTGACGACGCTCTTGTTGCGGCACAGCTCGGTTGTCTTGAGGTACTGTAGCAGAATTTGGATGTTGAGTGCGACGACCAGAGCGGCACGGACAGTCACGAATTCCATGGTTTGAATCACCACAAGTGAGGCATAACCCATGCTTCTTACGACATTCGTTAATGGTGGGCCCTCGCTTCTTACAGAAGAGACATTTTTGCCCTGAATTTCCTTTCTGCTGATCGCCGTTATTTGGACAGTTTAGAGCGGTGTTTCCTCCCTTGTTTCTAGGGCGCTTGTGATTGGAAGTATGCACAGCGCCGACAACAACTGAAGAATACTGCGATTCAAGAAAAAGGGCATGATTGAGAATTTTTTGCATAGTCAGATATTGGAGAACGACTACGTTCGCATGGATGGCAGGTCGCAGGCCGTCTTCGAATCGTCTTCCACTACTCGCAGCATCAGGTATGTATGAGCTTGCAAATTTGGTGAGCCGATTGAATTCAACGGAGTACTGCTTCACCGTCATATTGCCTAAGCTGTACGAACTCGTTCTACTTGTGCCGACGTACTGGAGGGGGTATGAACTCCTCTTCGAACACGCCATGGAAGGTAGCCCACGCGATCGTCTCCTCTCCATCGCCTACTGAGAGAGATCTTCGATGCACGTTCCACCAATCGTGCGCGTTCAAACGAAGCTACAATTGGGCACACGCAATATATTTTTCCTTAGGCACCTCTAGCAATTTGAAGTGATCCTCAAGCTCTGCCAGTCAATCTAGAGCCACAACCGGATCCTCAGTCCCTTTGAAAGACGTGTTGCAGACCTTCTTGAAGTTGGCAAAGTCGAAGGTAGTTACTTCCTTCTTCTTTGGAGTTTGAGGCATTTCGACTTCAGGCATGGGTCACTCCACCAGTGATACTACTATCGTTGAGGAATGGTTGGAGGCCAAGGTTTGAACGCTCTGTTGTAGGGCATCTACCTACTTCTGTTGGATTGCAAATCGGGGTTCTAGATTGCCTTCGAACATGCTCTGTCTCTCTCCCCCCGCTTCTCTGCTGGCTTGCTTCAAGCATCCGTATTATTCGCTCAATCGGGTCGACAGGGGGTATGGCTTGCTGGCTTCTGAAACTTCCCGATGTGTCGGAACTACTTTTCTGGGCTTGTACCTCTCTAGGTGCTAGCGTTGATGCTTGCGCTTGAGTCATCCCTTCAAAAGAAAGTAACTTGCATCAGGATCATAATATATTATGGACTCACTGTATGGAACGTATCTCATTTTGGCCAAACGAGTTCAAGAGTTCGCATAGGGAATGGATTGTTAAAGAAACTTTTCTGACACGAGGGTCAAAGGAACTTGAAGTTGTGCTCTGATACCAATATGTCACGTCCCGACTCCGTAGAATCGATAGTCGTCCTGCGGGCGTGATGTCGTGCGTGCCTAGGTTGCGCAACGCACAAGGCCAAGGTATTTTATATAACGAGCACATATTCAGAGTACGCAGATAATTGAAGCACATTGTTGAAACATGAATTTTTTTTCTTTATTGATAACGAGCACATATTCAGAGTATGCAGATAATTTACAAAACTCTTGAACAAGTCGGATAATTTCCGCACGGACTTACAAAAGTAGACGCAAAATGAGATAACAGTCCTGTACATTGCATCATTTTACTAAAACTTTAAAGCTATAGACATCTTCGGACGAAGCTATCGTCTTTCCTTGGAGCTGCATAAGTTATGTGCACGAGCTCCTGAAACTTCAAAATATTTCTTCGAAGGCACGATCAGGACGTGCCGGTAGGTGGACTGGATTTGGAAAGTCGCTCTAGCTTCTTTCAGGATCTCCTTGGCGCGAAAAACCTGTTGTAACGAGGGTCAGTACATCGAAATGCACTGGTGAAGGTGAGCTAACTCATCTATACCAATCAACACGTTGTTTATATGAAGCATGCAAGTTATTATATGGTCTTTCTATCTTGCCTTAGTTCATTTACAAGAAAGCATTAGATATGAAAGTTTACTGAAATAAATATGCTACCGTTCGGTGACTTTTACCTGCGCGTCTGAACCACCTGCACAATACTTACCATGACCTTCCCTGCCACGAAGACATAGTTAACTTGCACAGTTTAAATATACGTGGAGATAACTGGCATGATGCCATAGTGGACGAGTTATAGTAATTGACGAGGATGGTATGCAACGAAAGTACACGGTGTGTTGCAAGCCATCCCGTCCAGCACACGAGACTAACATGAAGTTATGTCCGGATCGGATCGGTGCCAGTGCCCCAGCGACCGTCCGCAGAAACTACGACCTTGTGCACAAGTTGTCTGTGATCAAACGGCGTCTAATACTAATTTATCAAACGATGCAGTTCAAGGCAACACGAGCACAAGACAAGTAACATGGCATGATCTGTTTGCATAGTCTCCATGTTTAGTATATTGCATAGCAAGGTATATTCTATACATAGATCAATAATAGAAGAAGTATATATATATATTCTAACTAAAATTGAAACATGTTGAACGAACATTCTTAACGAACTAGCATGCATCAAGGTAAGCGTTCACAAGTTTATTGACAAGCAAAAGTAACTCGAAATCTATTCCTTTTTATCTTGACATCTTTTAGTTATTATGGTATCGTTTGATCGGAACAATCAAGAATGCAAGATTTTAGATGTGAAGACTTGGAAGAAGGGTCAACTAAATCGAATTATAGCCACTCACATGTTGGTTGGAGAGAGGAAAGGAAAGAGATGCTTCAAGACTCCGCTCGCACGACGTCTACTGCACGATCACCTGCATAGCCACGAATAGATGATCAATACCTCTTCTACTCTTTCCAAGCTCGGAATGAAATGCAGTTTAATGAACGAAAGCAATAAAATCCATCAAAATCGTTCAAAAAAACACAAATCCGAAAGCAACAAGGCGACATCGAAAACTAGGCAAGAAAACTTGCAGCGGAGAGGTCTCTCTTGACTCTGCCGCTAAGTCCATCCATGGGGCACGGTCCACTGAATATGAGAATCGATTTCGAAGAAGCAAATCCATAATGAAGAAAAGATCCTGATTCAATCTATCCCGATCGAACGATACCGAAAGTATTTCTTAGCCGCGCTCCCCGAAAAGGTGAACGAGGCACCATAGACGAAGCTTTAGTTGGTTTCTCGATTTCTGTGTTATCGATTTGTGTGCTCCTCGACTGTCGAGCTTTGACCTCAGATTGTGTGTTTTGACTTTTAGCTAGCTTGTTCATGCACTTTCTGTTAGAACGCGACTTATTCTCGTCTCGCACTTTTGTCAAGTGCGCCGTGTTGGTTAACTTGACAAAGTGTGCCACTGTCCAGTTTTGGTCGTTTGTGCACCACTGCTCAGTTTTAGTCGTTTGTGCGCCACTGCCCAGTTTTGGTATCAGTCTGTTGAAAGTATTGATGGCTTCTATCAGTTATGTGTTTTTTTTCATAACCATGGATACACCCAGTTTTTTAGTATCACTTGGCTATGGCTATTTTAGTATCAAACTATAGGCAATGCCCCCCTCAATTTCTGACATACTAATGTTTCTGTGTCAAAGTTTATACTCTGTTTTTGAGATTCTCATTCAAACATGGTTTTTGAGTATTCCTTCAAACTCAGTTTTTGAGTTTCATTTGTTGAACCTGGCAGCAGCATTTTTTTGAGTATCCTGTGTTTATACTATGTGTTCTACTCTATGTTATCAGTGCAAGGTAATGTATCACATCAACCTAGTTTCATGTTCTTGGATTTTGTTTTCAATGGGCTATGATAAGAAATGCTTGCCTATTTTGACTAGGCAATAGGCTTTGATATCAGTGGATGAGTATCAATTTTTGGGTACGTATCAATTTTTGAGTACCCAGGTTCTTTGAGTATCGCTTCATGATGGATACTTGGCTTTGAGTATACTATTGAGTATTAACTTTTACTTTTGAGTACTACCCATGTTTCTTGAGTATTAACTTCTCTTTGAGTATACTTTTGTTTGGAGTTTGAGTCACACTTTTGAGTATTTTTTTAGGATCTTTGTATGTTCATTTTTACTTCCTTTATATTTGCCAGGAAATTTTGGCTATGTAGTGATCATGATGGTCTGAGTGCCAAAGCCTATATTCCAGTTCATTTTTCTCTTTATGTACTTATTTGGACTACATGTAGTGATCATGATGGAAAGGTTTAGCCTAAATCTGAGTCCAATATTTTTTATATTAAGAAGTATATTTGTCTCTGTGCATCTTCATTTTGTGATACTCATTGACCCTTTAGTATCAGTTTACATGTGAGAAGTTTTTGGGCTATGTTGTTTGCTGCCAGGTTTTACGAGTATCATGCATTTATAACTTATAATTATGAGTACCCAGGTTTTATGAGAAGTTTTTGAGCTATGTTGGGATTCTGCTCAAGTAGTTTATCTATAGCATGTATCAAAACTGCCTTGCAGTCTCACGAAAATGATGAATTGGAAGGAGAATTGACTGGCAAGCTGACATGACAATGATGGATTGGAAGAGATGGCTCTGCTTCCGGCTCTGAGACTGAATTAGAACTGTTGGTTCGCTCCGTTCTCTGCTGAGCTTCTTCTAAGAGCATGGCAGTGGCTCTGCGATTGAATTAGAGCTGTTGGTTGGCTTTGTTCTCTACTTGAGCTTCTAATACTTGAGTTGTTGGTTGCCATGAAGCTTAACCTGTTGCTATATACAGATAATACTATTCTATAGTATCTTCATTCTGAGCTCTCCTCTGATGCCCCTAGTTGCTGGAATAAGCCTTTTCTTTACATTTTGATGTCTCTTTTTTTTTTTTTTTGCTATTCAGGAGTTTTTCTTCTCTGTTTTACACTTGATCATGAATTTATACTAGGGGTTCTTCCTTGTTGGATTTTAATAATAGAGATTTGGCTACCTTGAGGATCATATTCAACATGAAGCAAAAGTGATAATGCAACAGCAAAAGAAGCCTTTGGCAATTCTGAAGGTGTGGAGAAGCTGCAGATGGCTTGCAACCACCTTAGATTGTTAATGGAGTTTGAGAGAAAAAAAACCGTTGGATTGTACTTGAAGTAAAATTTGTAAATACATTATATTCATTCAATTTTTCCAATAAAATTTCTCTTCAATAGAATTTTTATTCGTTTATGATTTTTTTTATTCTGTCTTATAAGGAAAATTAAATTCATTAATTATATGTTAATCATAATAATCAAATAATTACTGATTACTGGCTAAAGTTTCAATAATTATTTCGAAGAAGTAATATTGTGACATCTAACCAACAAACAAAATGAAAAAAAAATCCAGTAAATTATTTATTGTAAAAATTACCATAATTGTCGATAAAAAAAATCTTCAATACAATTCTTTTCATTTATGCTCTTTTTAATTTTAATTTTTTTAAATATTTTTTTCCTAAATACGTCAATCAATTTATAGTGTGGAAGAAAAAATAAATAGGTTTAATAATTTAATCAAAATTAGTTAAAAAAGGGGTACTTACGTTTACCGTATCTCTAACCAACATCCACTTTCAACAACCATCCAAATAACAGAACTACTTTTTCTCCACTTTCAACAACCATCTAAACAAATGAATTCCTTACTTTTATTTTATTTTTTCACTTTCAACAACTATCCAAACAACATAACTACTTTTTTCTTCACTTTCATATTTTTCAATACCACCAACCAAACAATTTTTGAAAATAAGTAAACTTCGTCTTTCCACATGCTGCAACCATCATGCTCGATTTTCTAAAGAAAATTTGTCTATCTAATCATGAGCCTTATACATTCTTACTACCATGATATAGAGTTTCATCTTAAACAAAAAGATATTAAATTTATCTAATCATCTCCCACTGACCAAGTTAAATATAATAAACAATCTAATTCTATATCTTAATATTTATCAAATTATTTTTATAGCCATAAATTATTATATTTTTTAGATAAGAGTCTTATACCAAAAATTGACATGATATCGTTATATATTAGTATAGATATAAACTAAAATTATTGTGATAAATTAATTATAGCTTATTATTCAAAAGTGTTTTTTTTTTTTTTTTTTTGAAATAGAATTATTCAAAAGCTTTAGAATACAATTTTTTCTTCATCATATTTTCTCGAGTCTCGTTCCGCAAGTACTTGGTTTCATTCCTTATGTCAACGTGATGGCCCAACGCTAGTCTCCTTGGGGATCGATCGCAACATACAAGTAGAGAATTGAGATTCATATTCAAATTATAAGAGACTATAAAAGAAATGTAGATATAAAAGATTAGACATCCCAAAATAAATTGCAAATAACTTGATTTAGTTTTCAACTGATGAAGTTTCAAACCTCTTATCATCTTCATGGCAATAAAAATGTCATAATGTTATGCTCCGAACGCCTAACGTCTAGTCTGTGGCCGCTGCTAAAAACAAAAAACAAAAAACCTACAAAAAAAAAAAAATCTGTAAAATCAAGAAAACATGCATAAAATCAAAAAAATTGAGAATGGAGTCCCAAGAAACTAGGTTCAAAACCTCAGAAGAGACAATAAGCTTTATTTAGTAGAGCTTCAAACTAAAACTAGCTCCACCTCCGTCGATCTTCTTCATCATCAACCGGAGAATACCAAGAGGGGCGTCTCTTCGAATTGCTCAATCTGTAGTTCAAGAACACCTCCTCGTCGCCGAGAGCTCTCGTCGCGACCAGCACCACCGTCCTGATGACCGGACCACCGTCCGTCTCGGAGTCCTCCCCCGAACCGCCGGACTTGAACCAGAAGCTCCCGAACCTCCTCATCTTCACCCTCTCTTCGCCTCCGAACACGAGGTTCGGAACGTAGGCCCTCGTGTCCTTTTCCGAGACCGGGAAATCGTAGGGGCAGACCATGACGTTCGCCTCCACACCCTTTCCCGGGTGGTTGGCAAAATGGCCAAAGGCAAGAGGGTTCCGGCGCTCGAGAACCTCCCCGGAGTCTCCCCTCCGGCTGCTTTCCGACGGTTTGCTGAGCATTCTCCAGATCCTGTCGGAACTTTTCTTCACGTCTCCAGAAGGTGGTTCGGGCATGAACTCCGGCGTGTAGAAGCCATTCCATCGCTCGCGGGTTTCGCCGCCAACTCCCCAGGGCTGGGCGTTGATTATCATTCCGTCGTACCTTGTGATCAGATAGGAGTTGGAAGAATCGACCCTTGGATATCCCGGGATGTGCCGATAATAAGCCGGAGAGTATATCACCCCTGGGTAGAAAGCCACGACGGACCCGACTTCGGCTTCTCCGGTAAGAAACAAGCCGTTGCCGGCTTCCTTGTGAGGAATTCGAGACGGTTTGATGTCGAGGGAGTAGCCGATGCGATCCTTCAATCTTTCGGAAAGTTCCAGGCGTGTCAGTGACTGAGTTTCAGGAACGACTGTGCTGCAACATGCTAGAGGTTACTTTGCAAGACTCACATTCCAGCATATTGTTGAACAAGAAAAGAAGAAAGAAAAATAAAGGGAACAGACTTATTTAGAATTTCCTTGATGGAAAAGCAAGTCCCATGCTGTACTACAATGTAAAGCATGACCACATCAAAATCATACCACATCAAAATCATAGTTTGCAGTATCGGCCGATATCGATACGATTTGACATGTGCCGATCCGATACCGACTAATACCGATTTTGTCCGATACCGACATTGAGATCTCTTTTCTAGTCAATTCAGCAAAAAAAAAAAAAAAAAAGGCTAATAAGGGTGTAAAAATATAATAAGGTTGTAAAAGCGTATAAAATAAGAAAACTTATCGTAGGTAAACCAATCGGCAACAACGATTACTATTTCATTCAATTTTAAAACTATTAAGAAACAACACAATGCCTCAATGTATAAAATATTTTTTCTAATATTTAATAATGTATTAATAATTATTTGGTTCCCGCTACCAAAAAAACTCCGATATTCGGATCCAAAATCGCTGAAATTGCCAATACCGATACTCATAGGAAGGGCCCAATACCGATTCCGATACTGAGAGAGAAAACCTTGATCAAAATAGAAGTGTACTTTCTGTTAAGTTATCATGGAAGAATATACAAGGAAAAATCAAACTCCACTTGATAAGTTGTGAAAATTCTCTCTAAGGAAATGTAGTAGTGGCATAATCTTCAATTCAAAGCATGGCTACATTTAAAAATGTAACTGCATGTCCAATCAACTTGTCATGAAACAAAATCCAAGGAAAATCTAGCTTAGGACTTCAGGATGAGATTATTTTCTTCACTTTTAACTTAAAAAGCTATGAGATCTGCGAATTGAATTAAACAGCATCTTTGGCAGGCCTTCCAAAATGGTGGTCCACACCCTACAACATTATGTTCATGTTCTTCGACGTGTGCTAAACTAAAAGTCATGGCTTTGATTTTATTTTATTTCCTTCACACGAATCAAGTGATCTCAGTTGTTCTATTGTTCAAAACACCGTTAAAGTGGAGTTAATTTATGACATAGGTTAGGAATATCCAAGGTGCATCGATTATAATCCACACGTTTCAGGGAACTAAGATCATGATGGACAACTGCATGCCCATCACATGGAAAAATCTAAGAAACAACCAGATGTATGTACAAATGGACAAATACATATTAGTATGTAATCATAATCTCAATTACTAACCAGGTTGTTGGATTGATGCTGTTTTTCCAATAGCCAACCCAAGACCACTGCGGCGAGTATTGTTCTGGAACTCTGAGTCTGAATGGGGTGGATTTAGATTGTTCTTCAGATCAGGGAGAAGAATGTCATCCATTAACCGACTAACGTTTTTGACTTGAAAATGTATGTTTTCCTGAACTTGTTTCTGTTGATCAGGAAGAGCAGCTTTGTTGGCCATTTTGATAATCTCGTCTGCATCTTTTTCATCAGCATTCATCCCCAAACGGTTATAGCTGAAATTTAGAATTAACACCAAGAAGAAATTTAGCTAGCGAAAAACAATTCTTTGACGTCAAATCCTATCAGCATATCACCAATTTAAATGAATAATGTTCAAAGCGCCATATATCGAAATATATTAAAGATGCAAGAAGGTCGTGAATTGTGAGCAGAAAACTTTACAAGTAATCCTAGTCAATGATATTATTCTGAAGACTGTGACACTAACAAAGAACTTATAACACGGAAAACATCACAAAGTAGACACATTGAATAAAACATTATGTTGGACACTGTTTAATGAATGCAACTTAGGTCAATCTCAAAGGGGAAAAAATTCCACTAATCAATTTGTACATGAATGATGAGGTTTTGACACAGACGAAGGATTTCCGTAATTGGGAAATATCTATTTTGTGTTCATAATTGGGGAGACGGGGCTTTATTTCTCAGTTTGGATTAAAGTTTCTATCAAAAAGCTATTTACTTGATAAACAGGCTGATTATAGTTTGGTATTTCCTTGTTATCAGAACCAGTGCTATTTCAGTATAAACTGATGGTGCAAATATAAAGTTCTCATTTGTTACTGAATTTTTTTTTTTTTTTGCTGTTTGGATGTGTTTTAATGTGTGGGTCCAAGCGATATAGTAAGACTACTAATAGAAATGTATTGAATCTTAAATTAAGGTTTAAGAGACTATAATAAAAGATGACGCATGTGACAGTATGCGCATCAAACGAAGAGCTGTAGAATGCACATTTCTTTTTTCAACTCTTTCATTGTGATTGTGATTAATTCACTGTATATCCGATTGAATAGTATTACCCATGGACTGGGTACATGGTGGAATCAATCAGTCAATATAACATAGTTCCTGACCACGGTAAATCTTGCAGCCTCCTCAAATCCAAATTCTTTGCAGGAAAAGACCTAATCTCCAAGATTGCAGCATTAAAGAGTGAAGATGAAGGGATTGTAACGGCCCGCTCCGCTCAGGGCGCGGAGAGCCGATTCAAACGGCGCAAGTGCGATAACCCGTTCCGCCTAGCTCGGCGAGATTGGCTCGCTTGAGGCGAGGAATTCATACTTGGCCCTTCAAAAGTTCAGATTTAGACTTTTAAAAAGAGCGCTCGGTGTATCGCTCGGCCGATGCGATACATCGTTAAGGTGGGTGGCTCCGATGAACTTGTTTTTGCTTAACCTGTACATTTAAAATACGGACGATACCTGTTAGATTGCTAGGTGATAATCCTTGCATGCTAATAATGAGTTCAACGCACCTAGCTAAGGGAATACTCTCATCTTGTATTACTTGTATAGAACATGGAAAGTGAACCTGCCACGAGGATTAGATAATCGCACGGCTACTTTAGAAATTCCAAGTATATTGTCTTACACTTTCAAGTAGTAGACTATCTTGCATTCTAACTTAGTGTTCGATCCTCGCACGATTGCAATGCTTGTTCGTCCTGAATATGCTTGTATTATGTTTCAACTTTAGGCTTGTAGCTAGAGTACATCCATCTATAACTGTGCAACGTGTAGAACTTACGGTATAATGTATCACTGTCACTTGAACAAATAAACTATGCTATGGACCTATACTGAATCAATGTGTTCCATTCGTGTTTCTTTAAATGTCCCGTATGATAACTTAGTGTTTGATTGTCATTGGTCATGGACAACCTGTACACAGGCACATGGTTCCTGCGGACGGTACGCCGGGACACCGGGGCCGATTCGAACTAGACAGGAACATTCTGATAGTAGTTTGCTTCGTACAGAAAGGCGTGTAGCGGGCTCGCTACCTGCGTTGCATCCCATTTACATCCCGAGACTATAACTTGTCAATGGCGGCTCATCAGGTCAAAAGACCAAATATGTATCAAGTATATTGCATACGTGGCGGCAACCCGCGTATGGGCTCGTATGGACCTGAAGCAAGTAAAGGATGCACGGCACACACTGCGTGCAGATCGTTAATTGAACCAAGTAATCTGAACCTCTGAACACACTTGAATAATCTGAGTATAACATGCCTGAACAAGTATAACATGCCTGAATAATCTGAATATAAGACATTTGAGTAATCTGAGTATATCAGTCACCTGAGTCGGAAACACGCTCGTAACACTTGTGTTTGCTTATGCGATCATTGATTTCATTATATATATATATATATATATATATATATATATATATTCGTGCTGGGTTAACTTGGTTGTATCTTTGGACATGGAATGACGAATGGTAAGTTGGTACATCGTGCCATGTTACTCATATCCTATGCGACACTTTGTATCTGCAACACGAGTTAGGCTTTACATCTTATGCCATGAAAATGATCCTAAGACAAGACTAGAAAGACAACATAATAGATGGTGCACTTAATTAATTCAATGTGTTCGATTTTGTTGAGTTGGACGAGAAGCCTCCCCACCAGTGCATTCATGTACTGATAACCCACCAGATTGCTTGCAGGGTGCGGGGGAACCTCGCTCGGTGCGGAGTATCCCCTCGTGCGCGCTAAGGCGTAGAGCTAACTCTGAAGCCTTGGAGCGTTGCGCCCGGAGCTGAAGCACATATACAGGACATAATGTATTGAAACATCGCCTATTGTTTCGAGAGAGATAGCGTTGCATTCCATATTGTAAGCCGCTTGGCACGTCTTTATTGTTTCGAGAGAGCATGAGCGACTTGTAATCTCTGTCTAGCGCCGCTTGTAATATTTCTTGATTATCAATAAAGAGATTGTTTCAACTCCATACTTGTTGTTTATTCAATGCTTCCACTATGACGACCTTGTGAACTAGTTATCAAACGCCTGTTCGGACCTGGCCTTGTGCGGGCACAACTCAGGCTAGTGCGGCATCACACTCAAGCGAGGACGTTCCGGCCCTGCAAGGCCGGAGACATGACAGGGATGAGAAAGGATAATAAAAGGTCAGAAACTGGAGATCGAAGTATAGGATTTCTTTAGAGGAAATTTGGGGGAGGGAAAAAGAACTTTGCATGTTGTTTTCTTACCGTCTTTTTTCACCTTTCCAGCTTTCCTACAGTAACATCAATCCTAAATACCCTTGAAACCTAAACGATCATGCCACAATCAATTACACACCAATTCGAGAGAGTCCGAGAGAGATTAATGCCCAGTCTGGGATTGAAATTCATGTTTGGGACCATGTATACTTGGTAAGTGAGTCGACCAAGTCATGATGGCAGATCAAGTCAGCTCTCCTTGCAGCAATGAGAAGCTCAATAACACCAAATTACAACAAATGGGGCACTCACATGGAATGGTTTCTTGCTGGGCAAGATCTGTAGGACATTGTTGTGGTAGTGAAACTACAACCAGGTGATGATGGCTCACTGAGAAAATAGAAGATTAAGCACACAAAGCAATGCACACATTATTTGTAACTGTGGATTGCTTGATTTTGAGAACATTAAGAGATCGAAGACAACAATGGGAGCATGGACACGCTAGCAACATTTTCGGGATGACAAATGATGCAAAGCTCCAGTAAACTATGAACGAGCTCGTCTACTTCATAACTGAACTTTATGCTGAGTTAGTAAGAAATATTTGTCAAGAAGTCCAAAGATACATCATGAAGATAGAATCAAACGGATCATGGTTTCAGGCCGCAATACAATGTCTCATTGTCACGGCATCCATGGTTAGGCCCAATAACCAGCATCGATAGGATTTGAGAATGTATTGGTGAATCAACTATAGGCAAGCAAATATCTAGGGTCTCAACAAAGAATGGGGACAACACATTTTTTAGCAATAAAAAGAAGCAAGCAAGCAAGCAATGAAGCAACAAGCAGGAAGCAAGAGAAAAGAAAGTGTTAATAGTGAGAGACTTTGTGTGTGAGTTTGCATTTTTGTCATTGTCTCAAGTGTCCCTTGTGTGTGAGTACTTGTGTTACATTTTCCCTTTCTATGTACTTGGGTGCTTGTATACAAGTAGTTTCTATTAGTAAAATTTCCATTGTTGAGTGTTCAGAGTGTGCTACTCTCCCTGATATCCAACAAATCGGGCTTTATAATTGTCTTTACAAGTGGCGTGGCTGATGAAGACAAATTTGAACATACTGAACTGACGATTGATCAAATAAAAAAAAAATTCTAGACTTTGAATTGTTGAAACCATAATAAGTCTGAAATTTCAACCAAAGTTGTGGAAACAAACGAACCCAAACTTATAAAGAAGGGTTGGAAGTATAACTGAGATTTTCAAACCTTGCTTAGACTTATAACCAAATATAAATAGACATAGTCCTCAATTGACTCAAAACTCCATTTGAAACTCATTCTCAAATTTTGAAGTTTTGAAATATGAATCCAAATTCACAAAAACTTCAAACTGACTAACCTAATTGATTTCTTGCACATAAATTATAATTAATAATAGTAAAGAGTTTAATTTAATATTTTGTGGAAATTTCTACTTTAACAAAATAAAACAAATAATATATAATACTAGCTAATAAAGATTGTAAAGTAATTTCATAATCATGTTGAGATTGATGCACCCAATCTACATCAATATTGATTCCATATCTCTTCCAATAGTTCTAAACTCCATGCATGTCGTTAATTCACTGTATATCCGATTGAATAGTATTACCCATGGACTGGGTACATGGTGGAATCAATCAGTCAATATAACATAGTTCCTGACCACGGTAAATCTTGCAGCCTCCTCAAATCCAAATTCTTTGCAGGAAAAGACCTAATCTCCAAGATTGCAGCATTAAAGAGTGAAGATGAAGGGATTGTAACGGCCCGCTCCGCTCAGTGCGCGGAGAGCCGATTCAAATGGCGCAAGTGCGATAACCCGTCCCGCCTAGCTCGGCAAGATTGGCTCGCTTGAGGCAAGGAATTCAGACTTGGCCCTTCAAAAGTTCAGATTTAGACTTTTAAAAAGAGCGCTCGGAGTATCGTTCGGCCGATGCGATACATCGCTAAGGTGGGTGGCTCCGATGAACTTGTTTTTGCTTAACCTGTACATTTAAAATACGGACGATACCTGTTAGATTGCTAGGTGATAATCCTTGCATGCTAATAATGAGTTCAACGCACCTAGCTAAGGGAATACTCTCATCTTGTATTACTTGTATAGAACATGGAAAGTGAACCTGCCACGAGGATTAGATAATCGCACGGCTACTTTAGAAATTCCAAGTATATTGGCTTACACTTTCAAGTAGTAGACTATCTTGCATGCTAACTTAGTGTTCGATCCTCGCACGATTGCAATGCTTGTTCGTCCTGAATATGCTTGTATTATGTTTCAATTTTAGGCTTGTAGCTAGAGTACATCCATCTATAACTGTGCAACGTGTAGAACTTACGGTATAATGTATCACTGTCACTTGAACAAATAAACTATGCTATGGACCTATACTGAATCAATGTGTTCCATTCGTGTTTCTTTAAATGTCCCGTATGATAACTTAGTGTTTGATTGTCATTGGTCATGGACAACCTGTACACAGGCACATGGTTCCTGCGGACGGTATGCTGGGACACCGGAGCCGATTCGAACAAGACAGGAACATTCTGATAGTAGTTTGCTTCGTACGGAAAGACGTGTAGCGGACTCGCTACCTGCGTTGCATCCCATTTACGTCCCGAGACTATAACTTGTCAATGGCGGCTCATCAGGTCAAAAGACCAAATATGTATCGTAAAGTATATTGCATACGTGGCGGCAACCCGCGTATGGGCTCGTATGGACCTGAAGCAAGTAACGGATGCACGGCGCACTCTGCGTGCAGATCGTTAATTGAACCAAGTAATCTGAACCTCTGAACACACTTGAATAATCTGAGTATAACATGCCTGAACAAGTATAACATGCCTGAATAATCTGAATATAAGACATCTGAGTAATCTGAGTATATCAGTCACCTGAGTCGGAAACACGCTCGTAACACTTGTGTTTGCTTATGCGATCCTTGATTTCATTATATATATATATATATATATATATATATATATATATATATATATATATATATATATATTCGTGCTGGGTTAACTTGGTTGTATCTTTGGACAGTGAATGACGAATGGTAAGTTAGTAAGTCGTGCCATGTTACTCATATCCTATGCGACACTTTGTATCTGCAACACGAGTTAGGCTTTACATCTTATGCCATGAAACTGATCCTAAGACAAGACTAGAAAGACAACATAATAGATGGTGCACTTAACTAATTCAATGTGTTCGATTTTGTTGAGTTGAACGAGAAGCCTCCCCACCAGTGCATTCGTGTACTAATAACCCACCAGATTGCTTGCAGGGTGCGGGGGAACCTCGCTCGGTGCGGAGTATCCCCTCGTGCGCGCTAAGGCGTAGAGCTAACTCTGAAGCCTTGGAGCGTTGCGTCCGGAGCTGAAGCACATATACAGGACATAATGTATTGAAACATCGCCTATTGTTTCGAGAGAGATAGCGTTGCATTCCATGTTGTAAGCCGCTTGGCACGTCTTTATTGTTTCGAGAGAGCATGAGCGACTTGTAATCTCGGTCTAGCGCCGCTTGTAATATTTTTTGATTATCAATAAAGAGATTGTTTCAACTCCATACTTGTTGTTTATTCAATGCTTCCGCTATGACGACCTTGTGAACTAGTTATCAAACGCCTGTTCGGACCTGGCCTTGTGCGGGCACAACTCAGGCTAGTGCGGCATCACACTCAAGCGAGGACGTTCCGGCCCTGCAAGGCCGGAGACATGACAGGGATGAGAAAGGATAATAAAAGGTCAGAAACTGGAGATCGAAGTATAGGATTTCTTTAGAGGAAATTTGGGGGAGGGAAAAAGAACTTTGCATGTTGTTTTCTTACCGTCTTTTTTCACCTTTCCAGCTTTCCTACAGTAACATCAGTCCTAAATACCCTTGAAACCTAAACGATCATGCCACAATAAATTACACACCAATTCGAGAGAGTCCGAGAGAGATTAATGCCCAGTCTGGGATTGAAATTCATGTTTGGGACCATGTATACTTGGTAAGTGAGTCGACCAAGTCATGATGGCAGATCAAGTCAGCTCTCCTTGCAGCAATGAGAAGCTCAATAACACCAAATTACAACAAATGGGGCACTCACATGGAATGGTTTCTTGCTGGGCAAGATCTGTAGGACATTGTTGTGGTAGTGAAACTACAACCAGGTGATGATGGCTCGCTGAGAAAATAGAAGATTAAGCACACAAGCACACATTATTTGTAACTGTGGATTGCTTGATTTTGAGAACATTAAGAGATCGAAGACAACAATGGGAGCATGGACACGCTAGCAACATTTTCGGGATGACAAATGATGCAAAGCTCCAGTAAACTATGAACGAGCTCGTCTACTTCATAACTGAACTTTATGCTGAGTTAGTAAGAAATATTTGTCAAGAAGTCCAAAGATACATCATGAAGATAGAATCAAACGGATCACGGTTTCAGGCCTCAATACAATGTCTCATTGTCACGGCATCCATGGTTAGGCCCAACAACCAGCATTGATAGGATTTGAGAATGTATTGGTGAATCAACTATAGGCAAGCAAATATCTAGGGTCTCAACAAAGAATGGGGACAACACATTTTTTAGCAATAAAAAGAAGCAAGCAAGCAAGCAAGCAATGAAGCAACAAGCAGGAAGCAAGAGAAAAGAAAGTGTTAATAGTGAGACTTTGTGTGTGAGTTTGCATTTTTGTCATTGTCTCAAGTGTCCCTTGTGTGTGAGTACTTGTGTTACATTTTCCCTTTCTATGTACTTGGGTGCTTGTATACAAGTAGTTTCTATTAGTAAAATTTCCATTGTTGAGTGTTCAGAGTGTGCTACTCTCCCTGATATCCAACAAATCGGGCTTTATAATTGTCTTTACAAGTGGCGTGGCTGATGAAGACAAATTTGAACATACTGAACTGACGATTGATCAAATAAAATAAAAAAATTCTAGACTTTGAATTGTTGAAACCATAATAAGTCTGAAATTTCAACCAAAGTTGTGGAAACTAACGAACCCAAACTTATAAAGAAGGGTTGGAAGTATAACTGAGATTTTCAAACCTTGCTTAGACTTATAACCAAATATAAATAGACATAGTCCTCAATTGACTCAAAACTCCATTTGAAACTCATTCTCAAATTGAAGTTTTGAAATATGAATCCAAATTCACAAAAACTTCAAACTGACTAACCTAATTGATTTCTTGCACATAAATTATAATTAATAATAGTAAAGAGTTTAACTTAATATTTTGTGGAAATTTCTACTTTAACAAAATAAAACAAATAATATATAATACTAGCTAATAAAGATTGTAAAGTAATTTCATAATCATGTTGAGATTGATGCACCCAATCTACATCAATATTGATTCCATATCTCTTCCAATAGTTCTAAACTCCATGCATGTCGTTAATCACCTCACTATAAGTACAAAAAGCTTCGCTCAAAAACTACTATATAATCTTCTTACGAATCCTATAGTTAAAAAAATCGTATCAAGGGAACGTATGGAAATCTCTCCTCTCTCAGTAACCCATTCGATTAATCATCTTGATAAATAGCTCCCATGATAGACCTCTCTACCACTAAACCCTATTGGTCGGAAGAAACTATCATTTAGTTTCTTTCGACTCTTTTCTTACATCACTCCAAAATTTCATTGTATGGTACATTAACCATAATATGTTTGCACAATTTTTGTACCTTTATTTGCATTACAATTTTTTCGTATATTCATAACTTAATTTTATTGAAGTATCTGTAAGTTGCAAGTCCATAGTTTACAATATCGGCCGATACGATCCGATACGGCCGATGCCGATACAGTTTGGCATGTCCCGATCCGAATCATCCGATACCGTCCGATACACGATACTGATCGTTACCGACATTTGAGGTCTCTTTTCCGGTCAATTCGACAAAAAATTGAATGAAAAAGACCAATTAGTAAGGGTGTAAAAGCATAATAAGGTTGTAAAAGCATATAAAAGAGGAAAACTTATCTATCGCATGTAAATCAATCGACAAGGGTGACTACTATTTTATTCAGTTTCAAAAATACTAAGAAAGAACACTGAAAATACTTAAAATTATGCATAAATGTCTAAAATATATTTTCTAAAATGTTAATAATTACTAATAGTTATTTGCTTTCCGATACCAAAAAATCCGATACTCCGATCTAAAACCGCCGATACTACCGATACCACCGATCCCGATACTCATAGGAATGGTCCGATACTGATTCCGATACCGATACTTTGAACCTTACTTGCAACTTCAAAAACCCTAATCTCGTAACAACAATTCATTCCAAGCACACACAAACATGTACCCACTCTAAATAGATGGAAACTACAGGAACATTTATCGCTCTTTGTACCTCTAACTCTCACAGTTTCACCTGCCAACAAGTGAAGTCCACCAGGTCAATCCTGGTTTGACATAGATAGATGGGCGGATAAGCCAAGCATTTTACTAAACTACCTATGCACACATACATCCAGTATCCATTTTTTATATTTCCCAGAGGTAACTTCAATATTAAGTCACATGTACATTCTACTTCATTACTAGAATATTGAAATATACCCTACTAGCATACATTCTTGAAAAGACACTGATTATTGTAATAAACCCTAGTACAATACTCTGCTTACAGTGAAACAAACACAGGATCTCCTAATATAGCT
The DNA here is from genome assembly GCA_036927795.1 of Iris macrosiphon. Classification (NCBI taxonomy): domain Eukaryota; kingdom Viridiplantae; phylum Streptophyta; class Magnoliopsida; order Asparagales; family Iridaceae; genus Iris; species Iris macrosiphon. Next base: position 25,346,317 of record JAYESA010000006.1, on the reverse strand, counting down.
ACTTCATTTCATTTACAACTAACCAAACACCTCGGAGTTTTACTTCCAGTTCCAGGCTTCCAGAAGAAAAGATTGGATGCAAGGATGGTACATTCTAGTTCCAACTAGTAGGCAACCAGTTGTAAGTGCCACTGTGCAGGAGCATACGTAGCTCCACAGGTTCCTTTAGTACAGTGAGGACCATGAGGTAATTGTGTTACAATACTTGTAAGGAAAGGGTTAGAAAGATTACATAATAGTACATGTAGAAGGTTTGCAAAATTGGGGAAGAATTGTTGAAAGCAACATAATAATAGTCATTCTAGACCATAGCTAGGAAACAAGACACTCCAAACTTGCAACATAGGACAAAAGTATTAAGAGTGGCATTATCAGAGAGTACTATGAACACAATACATAAAAAAAGAACTTTAGTGTAAGTTGGAAAGAAAGGAAATGGGAAAGCTTGTAAAGAAAAATTGCACCACAGAATGATTGACATATTGGCAAACTTTTATAGCTTAAAGAAAATTGGAACCCATTACAGCTATGTTCAAAGCTATATAAGAGTGGAATTAATCACCACAGAACCCTTTAAATGAAGGATCCAAGCATGCAATGCTAAACTTCCTTTGCAGTCATCAAATGATAGAGTGCAGCGAGAGTAGCTACATATATTTATATGACAAGTGCCAGATTGTTCCTAAGTAGACTTCTTCATTTATCTATGCAAAAGAATAGATATGTTCCATGTAGAAGGGGGCGACACTGACAACTATATTCTTCCAAAAACTGTCAGTCAACTCTGATCTCCTAGAGTCCTAGTTGATGTTGTGAATGGAAATATTGCTAGCCAAAATGAAAGACGCATAATCTCTACTGACCTTGTATAAAGAAATAGACGATTCATGTCAGCTTCAAACTGGAGATGTCTAGGATCCCGAGCAAAAGTTGGACTCTTTGCAAGAGTTTTAACAGCCTGACCATACAAATACAAGTAGACTGAATTAATTAGAGCCACAAAACCAAACTATAGTAGCTCGAGAGCTTGAAACTTTTATCCTACTTTGAAAATATAACATCCTTTCTTTTAAATTGATTATGGAGGATTTTTAGGACATCGAGCAAGAAAATTGATAAACACCCAAAAAGTTGTGAAGTAAAAGAAACATCAGAGACTCTACTTGTGTGTTTGGTGGCACCAACCTTTGAATCCATTGTATAAATTATTAAATACCAAGGCGACAGCTATGACATGAATGAAATCATTTTGAGATATAATATAATAATAATAAAGCTAATCAGCATGCTATAAAATATTAGTATTAACATGCTCGTTATGAGAAGATACTAGTTAAAGGAGCCACTAGGACTAAAGGTAGGCACGAACATGGATTGAGGTTTTAATGAAGCACAGCGAACATACATGATACACCTTAACAGAGCACAAAGGATTCAAAAAGTCGACCACAAAAAAATTGAGATAAAGGCTTTGTTATTGTTGTATCAATCCTTTCTCCTAATTCATTGTCCTACAATTTTATTCTGTTTTTTTTTTCTTTAAAGCATCTAGATTCGAGTTCATAAATCCTAATTTTACGAACGTAGCAATTTGACCCATCCCGAACTAGATCATCTGTGTCTATGTTAATTTTGTGTAAGTTGTTTCTCATTCAACAACTTGTGGAAATAAAAATGTCACCTCTCCTTAATATTATTCTTTTCTTTCTAATGCGTTTTGGTCTTTACTCTTGGTACATTTAATGTGACCTGGTCCCAATAATCCTTTCCCTAATCTTAGCAAGCCTACAAATTTATTTCCTTAGTTTCTAACCTCTAATTTAAATAATCATAGGCCTCAGATTTAGCTTTAATTGCTCTCTTACCTCCCTTCTTTGCCAATTTTTATATCTATCAAAACCTAGGACAAGCATAGTTGGTTTGGTAAAGCATACAAGTCATAATTCCACATTTGACGAGTTTAGATCAAATCATGGCTATTGATCATCATATTTTCCCAGAGAAGCACATCAACATATCTTAAAATGGGCGATCAGTCATCACTCCGACATACCTAAAGATCGTACCGAGGGTATGACACCCATTTCTCATTTCCACCATAAACTACTGTGGATGCTCCCCCACAACGGAAATCCCCAATAACTACTATGTTGCACAGACACGGATAAGGCAATGAGTTGGCTTGGTCCTAGAGTAGTATGCTTTCGTGTCAACAACAAAATGTGTCTCTGGCGCTTGACCCAAAACATGGCACCAATTTTCGGGGTGTTAGTGATTCAAGATTTAGAAAACCCAGTCTAGATTAGGTATCAAGAGGCCTACCTATTTAAACACACCTTGTTCCCAATGATATAACTTGGTCTGAAATTTTACAAAATACCTTGAGTTCACAAAAGTCCTAATTGTTAGTAGATCAAGTTTTTCAATGATATATAACTTGGTCTGAAATTTTACAAAATACCTTAGAGTTCACAAAAGTCCTAATTGTAAGTAGATCAAGTTTTTCAATGATATATAACTTGGTCTGTAATTTTACAAAATACCTTAAGTTCACAAAGTCCTAATTGCAAGTAGATAAAGTTTTCTTTCCTTTTCTCAGATATGGATGGGTTGCAGGGTTAACATCATTAGGGCAAGTCAGGAACCCTTCACTTCTCAACAGCCAAACCCCAAAACCTAAAACCTTTTAGAAAATAAACAAAAGTAGGAGATATAATACCTCTTGAAATTTCTGGAAGAGGACAGCCATGGAGTGGAAAGTATTGGGAAAGCCTAATGGAATGAAAATTAAGACTTCAGTTTTTATATAGGGCTTGACAACACATCGGCTTCAAGTGCGCTGCAATCTAATATTTATGGGCATCTTATTTCTTTTTCTTTTTCCTATTAGTTTCTCGCCCAAGCCCAAACAAAAATCATTACCTCTTCTGCGGGCTTCGGGGAAAAGCCATTTGAACCAATATTTTAAAAACCGGACAACCCATTATAGACAATGGGTTGGATCAAACTGGCCCAACCATTAGGTTAACCGGATTGAACCAGTTATATAAGCTTACAAGTTACAATCTTATTTTGAATATATTACACAGTATACAACTACATATATACTACTTAGACTAGTAAATACATGTACGTTGCACGTAAAATAAAATATAATTTGTTATAGATATATCTCTACTTTTTAGAAAAGACTATATATATATATATATATATATATATATATATATATATATATATATATATATATATATATATATATATATATATATATATATATATATCACTACCAGAATAAGTCAAATTAACGACGTCTAGAAACGTCGCTAAATGACATAAAAATGTCGCTAACAATATTTAGCGATGTAATTGGCGACGTTTCAATGAAGTCGCCTTTAAGCTAGTCGCTGACCGAAAAAACGTCGCAAAATATATATATATATATATATATATATATATATATATATATATATATATATATATATATATATATACCAGAATAAGTCAAATTAACGACGTCTAGAAACGTCGTTAAATGACATAAAAATGTCGCTAACAATATTTAGCGACGTAATTGGTGACGTTTCAATGAAGTCGCCTTTAAGCTAGTCGCTGACCGAAAAAATATCGCAAAACGTCGTTATAGTGACATTTTCTAGCGCGTATCTGCATCGCTATATTTGTGACGTTTAGCGACGCAACATCGCTAAATTAGCGAAGTATTGTGTGTCGCTATATGTTGCTAATTTTTTTTATTTAGCGACATTTTGTAACACATTTAGTGACGTTATATTGACCTGGCAAATACTGTCATGTCAGCAATTTAGCCACATTCAGCGACGTATTTAGCAACGTATTTAGAGACGTTCAACGACGTACTTAGCGACGTACTTAGCAACGTATTTAGCGACAATCGGCGACGTATTTAGCGATGTATATAAACGTCGCTAAAGTTTCAGTGAAAAAAATATATAGAATGGTTTCCAAACCAATCTTCCTGCAGTTTATGAATTCATAATTTATATAAATAGACCCGAAGCAACCCTCTGTTGAATTTTTTGGGTTCGCCGACCCCTTCGGTTGAACACTCAACACCGAGAAATTAACATACATTTAATATGAATAATATAGTAAAATTTGAAGAAAATGAAACATTGGGATTACAAGCCGAGTCTGGAGGAAATCTCGTCGTAAAGAATACAATAAATATCCACACAACTGAGTGCAAGAAATAAAGTCTGAAAGCCTAAAAAATAAAGAATATTCATAAATGACCAAATATCATAAGTCAAAACACAAAAAACTAGTAAATTATCCAAACTAGGACTACTGCGGATCTGAAGGAGGATGACCACCGACGCGTATCAGGGATAAGAACAAATTATACTGCTCCTGTGAATCGACACCGATGTCGATGGAGAAGGCAGTGACATCGGTGGAGTTTGTGTCGATGAAGGCGCACCAGGAGGACGTATCTGCTCCAACCCTGCTAGTCGATGGTTGTATCAATCCATGGTAGATAACATCCTCGTACTTCTATGAACCATTGAATCCTGCATCATCGTCAGCCTCTCGTCCATGAACAGTTGTAATGCCTGCAGCTCCGTAACGCTGCGCTCTATCGACGCTCTAAGATCATCTATCATATCCCTGAGCTCCATGATGCTGCGCTCGAGCGTATCAAATAGTGCGATGAGCGTTGCATCATCCGCCTGCGACTGAGACAGGGGCTGCTCCTCCATCATTTGTAGCAACTCGTCAATGAGAGACGCAACCTGACGGTCAACTATCTCCTGGAATTGGGCCAACGCCTGCGAGGGCTGTGGAGAATGCGCGCTTGTCGTGGAGGCCCTAGATGACTGCGTCGTAACAAGGACGCCATAGGTCCCGTACCGTAGTACGTACCCCTCTGGATACCACCAGCAGCGGTCACCCACAGCTCGTCCGCCGACGGAGTTGGAGAGGGCGACGAGAAAGTACCAGCCTCTCCCACTGTAGGTGCACTAGCAGTCGTTCGCTCACGCAGCCTAAGAAACTCGGCCTAGAAAAGTTTGGATACTCGATAATTTATAATGTGTCTAAGGTACTTATTACTAACTACATGAATATTTATTTGCATATTTCCTAAGTTATATTAAAATTAACAGAAAGTAAAGTAATACTTATATAGCTCAGCGATGCCCTCTCATCAATGAGATTCCCGCCCTTTCGATGGGTGGCTAGGAAGACGGTCACCATGTTGGCATCCTCACCCCTATGTACCTGTTAAAAATATAATATTTAGTACTAAAATTAAATATTTTATCCTACTACCATTTTATCGTACTTGCATTAAAATAATATATCTGAAATAAAAAATATACCAAACGACAAAAATATTCCGTCATCGGAATCGAGCCACTACACCACTTTCCTGCCTTCTGTCTAGCCGCCTTGGCCTTCTCAGACCTTTCCTTGTACCTCGGATCGTCGAATCTAGCCCTCATCGCAGTACACAGCTCAGGCGCGATCCAACCTTGGATCAGTTTTCCTTCGTGATCATGAGCCTTCTGGTCATCCAGAGCATCACGGATCAGCTTGGCGGCAACGACAGAAAATATCTGCTCGATCAACTCGGCCCAGTGCGGTAGATAGAAATATGTTTACTATAAGAAGTAATTTAGTAAGTTATATAATATGCATAAATTAGATTATTGATATAATATACTTTTGCCTTGAAGTACGCAAACTAGAATGCCTTACTCTCATCCGGAGCATCAGAGTAGTTATACCTCAGAAAGTGGCCCAGGAGTCTCTGTACCGACAAGGGACGATATCTATACAGAGATAATTATTTTTATCGAAAAAGTTAATATATGATGAATAAAGAAATACACGATATATATGATGCTAAACCAACTAATTGACTTACTTTGTACCGTCGGCCCAAATCTTCGTCCTCGTCTCGTCCAGAGGTTTGCATGGAGGATCTAGTTGATGCTGGGACGACGTCGGCTTAACCTCCGCCATATGCTCATCTGTCTCCATGGTTCCGTCAGCAGGAGAAACGTTGGACGAGGGAGTAGTCTCAGGCCTGGAACTACTCGTCCCAAGAGTGCTGCCACGTAACGTCGTTGCAGTCAGAGATGTGACTGGTCGATATACTGGAGTACTTGGCGCCGAGGATCCAGAACCAATAGTAGGCAGTACCGGAGGAGTACTCCGTCTACCTCAGAACCTGCCGAACGCTCCGCGTCGTCCTGTCATACCTGATAACAACATATGATGATAGAACAAATAAACAAATATATAGTATATTCTACAGTCAAAATGTTATGCATATCTCACAGCATTAATAGAATTGCACAGTAAATAACTAGTAGTGTCACAAGTCTAAATGGATAGTACATTCTACAATCAAAATATAATACATCTCTTTATCAAAATAGTACATTCTACAGTCCAAATATAGTACATGTCACAAGTCTAAATTGATAGTACATTGTACAGTCAAAATATAATACATGTCACAAGTCCAAATAGATTTATTTTATTTTCAATCATCTTCAAAAAATTTATCTTGTTCGCCTTCCTCGTCCTCCTCTTCCCCTTCCTCCTCATCTTCACTTTCATCTACTTCGTCTTCGTCTTCGTCTTCGTCTTCGTCTTCGTCTTCGTCTTCCTCTTCGGATAATTCTACCTCTTCTACATTATTAGTCGTGTAATGAGTAACTTTCGTTGAGTCCATATCTACAATATTTGTTATAAAATATAGCTCGTCCTCCTGATAAGCTTTTTCGTCAACGTTAAAGGTATTTCTAGCTTTAGTCTTGCATGATGCCCACCAATCCGACCTCGCTGTCCCCCCTCTAGGATAAGTTGTGAAGTACACGAGCTGAGCCTGACTTGATAGGACAAATGATTCATAGCCTTGATATCTACACTTGTAGTTTATATCCACAAGACCATGCTTGTCAATTTTCTAACCTTGATCTTGAATCAGATCGAACCATTCATACTTGAATAGCACGATCTTAGCATGTTCTGTGCCATAATTATATGTCAACTCCATAATCTCTCGTAAGTTGCCAAAGAAATTATTGCCTGAATTGACGTCTTTGTAGTTCGAAGATTTGATACTCAAATAACTATTTTTCGTGGAATCAAGATCCAAAAAGTTGTCTCTGATCGGAGCATTTGTTGACTTAAACCTAAACCCATTCACACAGTAACTTGGCCATATTTTGACGACAGTAATTGGTCCCTTGGCTAGAGTTCTAATAGATTCAGTCTCGGGCATTATTAGACGATCGACTTAAATACCAAAGTAGCGATAGTAAGCTATTTATTGTGCAAGTGCATAAAAAAAGTAATTACCGAGCTCCTTACATATGCGCTCAACCAAGAAGGAAAATGACGTCTCATTTCTTGTTCTACTTCTTCGTCTGTTATGTAGGATCTAATCGACCTCAGTTCATCATTATATGTACTAAAAAATAACAAAGCAACCGATGATTAGTAGCATAATAGTAGCTTATACTATTACATTAAGATGACGTAAACGTGGACGTATTAATTACTTACCCCTCTAGCTTCTCCACTTCATCCTCGTCGTAATTGAGTAATATATACAACTGAGCAACCCTTAGCTCATCGTCATTCAAATATCTTTTCTTCATTTTCTCCGAAGGCTTTCCGGACGCATTGAATACTTTCAGTATTACATCATTAGATTCCTGATATCCGTCGTCGTTTCTCGTAGCTCTCGTTCTATTAGTAGCAACATGAGGTTTGAAATACGTCAAGCAAAAGTTTGTAATCTCCTCGAGAATATAAGCTTCACAAATAGAACCCTTAACTTGTGCCTTATTGTTTACCTTTCTCTTTAGGTGATTCAGATGCCACTCGAATGGGTACATCCACCGATAACCGACAGGACCACCAACACGTGCCTCATAGGAAAGATGAATTGGCAAATACTCTATGGAGTCGAAGAATCCAGGAGAAAACATCTTCTCGAGCTTGCACAGTGTTACCGCAATGTCCTTCTCTTACTTTTCTAGACGATCGATGAGCAACTTAGTAGAACAAAGATCTCTGAAGAATATACTGAGCTCTGTCAATGGATCCCAAATGACCTGTGGTAAGAATTCCTGAAATACAATCAAAATTAACCTCCATGAATATGTGACAATCGTGGCTCTTCATACTCGTTGGTTTGTTCTCCTTGAGGTCGACGCATCTTCTCAAGTTTGACACGTACCCGTCTAAAAATTTTAGACCCTGAATCCACCTACAAAGTCTTCCTTTATCCTCCATCTCCAGTAAGAAAATTGATTTAGGCTGCTTTAACTTTCTATTCCCCTCATTTATCAAATGCAACGCAGAACGTCTACATATTTCTTCTAAGTCCAACTTGGCCTTTGGATTATCTTTCGTCTTCCCCTTTACCTCCATTACAGTATTAATTATGTTATCAAACACATTCTTTTCGATGTGCATGGCATCAAGGTTATGTCTAATCACATTGGTGCTCCAATATGACAGATCCCAGAATATACTCCTCTTTGTCCAGTTATGGGTGCGACCAAATCGGTCACAATTATACTTCTTAGCAGGCTCTTCGATAGCACTTAGTAAATTTTTTACCTCTTTCCATATCGTGTATCCAGGCCACCTTGGTGGTGGATTGGCCTTCTCTATAACGTCCATACGAAAAGCATTCATGTTCCTCCGGTACGGATGATCCTTCGGCAAAAATTATTGATGACAATCCAAGAAGCACGGTTTGCCTCCGTGTTTCAAACGGAAAGCCTTAGTGCGGTCCATGCAATACAGATATGAGAGACGACCATGAGTGCTCCATCCCAATAATATTTCATAGGCCAAAAAGTCGTTGATGGTCCTCATAAGTGCTGCCCTCATCTGAAAATTCTGCTTTCTAGAAACATCTTACGTGTTGGCACCTACTTCCTACAACTGATTCAACTCATCTATCAGAGGCTGTAAATATACATCGATGTTCCTCTTTATATTGTTCGGATCCAGGATAATAATGGTTAGGAACATATACGGAGTCTTCATGCACATCCAAGGCGATAGATTGTATAGAGTGACGATCACAGGCCAACACGAATACCGGAAGCCCGAAAGTCCGAATGAGGTAAAACCGTCGGAGGAGAGCCCCAATTTGACATTACGCGAATCCGAAGCAAAATTTGGATACTCTCGATCAAAGTGCTTTCATGCTTCTCCATCGAATGGATGATCCAATACTTCTTCGATCTGTTTCTGCTTGTGCCAACTCATATTTTCTGCAGTCTCCTTCACCATAAACAACCTCTGCAACCGCGACGTCAAAGGCAAGTAGTGCATCGAATCGGTAGTCTTCCTTGCACCAACAGACTTTTCTCTACCAGTGGCCTTGTAGTGATCAGCACCACAGAATCTGCACGCATCTTCATCCTTATCGTTTTTGTAGTACAATATGGACCCGTTGCAACATGCATCGATTTTCTCGTATCCTATCCAGAGCGATCTCACCATCCTCTTAGATCGGTATAAGTCTTTAGAAAACTTTGCACCCTCTGGCAAGATCTCTATAATCAAATCCATCTGTCGGTTATAGCATTCTTGCGACATGTTAAAATCAAACTTGATGCTCAATAATCTTGTAACCACATCCAACGGTGAATGATCCTGACAGCCATGATATAATGGAGTCCTTGCATTCTTCAGCAACTTCATAAACTTTGCAGCATCGGCATTCGGTGCCTCCTCAGCTACATTATGATTGTCCGGATCGAAACTAGGCCCCATCGCATCAAAAATCATGTTCACCCACTCGTCATCGTAAGCAACGTGATCGTGGACATCCATATACGGCTCCACATAAGGTTCTGACTCCGATGCTAAAGACACAAGTTCTCCGTGCGTGGTCCACTGATAGTAATTTGGCGTGAAACCCTTCGAGTACAAATGATATGTGACTTTCACTTCTGGATGATATTTTAAGTTGCGATATCTCACACACGGACACTTAATTTTGGTACCGTCCATGTACTAAGGGAACGCCTTGGCGAACTGCAGGAACTGCTATACACCCTCTATGAATTTACCTCGCACACCGCACATGTCATCAGGATAACGGTTGTACATCCACGAACGATAACGCGGATAGAAATTCATATCCATTTCTAGATACTTCTGCAAAGATGAATATACATCGTTCAAGTATATACTCATGTGAATATTTGGTAGTGTATACACCTACTCGTCTACACACACATAAGAATACTCAGGAATAACCAATTATGTTATACACCTACTCGTCTACACACACATAAGAATACTCAGGAATACAGTACATACACTGATACACCTAGTCCTAGCACTGATACTTCTTCGTTCAACTCTATATCCTGGATACTCATATTGCAGTGTATCAATGAGTGTCAACTTTGTATCCTGGATATCCACACTTGACATTTGTATAGGCCATGACTTTCTAATTGAAAAGTCAAGTCATGGATATCCAATGTCAATTTTTTTGGGTCCAGGATACATAGTTGACACTCACTGATACACTTCTGGATATCCACACTTAACATGTATGCGTGTATCCGTGTCCGATAAAATGCTTACAACCTTATTCTCGATATCGTGTCATAACTTTCATATCCATGTGTCCTACAATTTTACCATTCGTATCATGAGATGAAATGATACAAACATGTGTGTGTGTTCGTGTCCATGTTAGGGTTAGTGTATGACATGATACACTACATTAATGTATAAGTAAAATCTCTGACTTGATTCCCCGATGCATATATAAAAACCTTATTTAGGATGGTCACACCTATCATTTATCAATTAAGTTAAATACACACATGCAATACTATTTTACAACAAAAATATTTGTTAATATGGTAAATTAATTAATTATATGGATATATCGTGTCGTGTCTGTGTTAGTGTGTGTGTGTCGTGTCTATCTCAGTGTGTGTGTCTGTGACAGTGTGTCATGTCTGTGTCAGTGTATGTGTGTGTCATGTCAGTGTCAATGTGTGTGTCGTGTCAATGTCAGGATTTGTTTGTGATAGTGTGTGTGTCGTGTCTGTGTCAGTGTGTGTGTCATGTCTGTGTCAGTGTCATATCGTGTCTGCATCTGTGTGTGTGTGTATGTGTGTGAGAGAGAGAGAGAGATAGGGTTAGGGTTTACTTAGAGAGGGGGGAGGAGGAGAAGCCTGAGGTCGTCGGAGGAAAGGAGCCACGCTGGAAGGGAGGAGCCGTGCGAGAGGGGGGCGCTCGGGGGGTGGGGAGCCAGAGTAGGGGGCTGTAGGGGGTGCCGGTGGGGGGGGAGGGTAGGGATGGGGGGAGGAGGAGGACGCCGAAGGGGGGGTGTCACGCCCCAGTCCTAAAATATCGAGGGACTAGACATGTGGCAATGGCCAGCAGCACACACCAATGGGCAACCCAATTTAATGGATCCATCAGGGTGTACTTAAGCTGTAAAACAACAATAAAGTCTAAATAACATGTCATAATCTAATCTCATCCATAGAAGATAAATATGATCAATAACCGAAAAATGAAATATAACCAACATCAATGTCTCAACAAAATATATATCGGGGAACAACCCGATAATAAGTTTGATATAATGGTTCAATAGAGAAGAATAAAGAGTATAACAATAGCAAATACTGAGTATGGATAAAGCATATACTCAGAAGATATCCTCGGCGATCACCTCGTCTTCTGGTTCTGGTACTGCTCCAGTGTATGCTCATGTTCCTGCTAATGCTCCTGCTAATGCTCCTACTAATGCTCATATCCCGTATACCTCGGGATAGATCTCCTCTGTTATTCCTGGGGACATAATCCAGATCCAGGTCCTCAGGGAACATAGCAAGGTACAAGGATAACTCAAGCCATAATAAATACAGTGCAATAATAAATGAATCAATAGGGTAAACTATATAACCAACTAAGTGATATGCAAGATGAGAGCATCACTAGAACTCAGGCTGAGACCACTACAAGCTTGGTGTCGGGGAGCCGGTAGCAGTGATATCATGTTGGTGTCTAGCTCGGAGAGGCTACGACACCGCAATAATATAATCAACCTGTAGCCTGTGTGTCTCTCCCTACCCAATGTAATCGCACGTCTCATTTCCATGACATGCAAGATCATATCTAATACAGCAAGTCATAATGAGATCTAAGCATGTATATAAAGTATATGTCATGAAACCTGTAACCTATACAGAATCACCATAAATATCTCAGGAAGATTCTGTCTCATGAATAGTGTCAGGTGTCCTGTGGTATGACGTACTTGATAATGCAAGCACGAGAATGTATAGGGTCTCGATATCCATCTCTATGTGACGTTATACAACTCCGTGTACGGCGTTGGCACCCGAATATTATTCGAATACTAAGTAATATCACACGGTCCTAGGTTGAACATAGATATTACAGTAATAAATCAAGAGAATAGTATAAACAAATGCTGCAAGTATGGCAAGGTACGCTTGCCTGGGGTTCTGGCTCCAACTGCTGCTCTGGTATCAGCGGGATCTGCAGGTACTCCCCCGGTTGCTAAAATAAACATTACCATTAGGTTCAGAAGATATCAAATAGCTAGAATCGCCTGTCCATAAGTCCAATTTGGACATAGGGACAAAAGTGACAGTTTCTGGTCAAAGCGGAGTCCACATGTGGCCCGCTTCGCACCGAAAAATATGCCAGAGACAATGTTCTCCAAATTCATCAAACTTAGTATCTACAAGTCCAGAACGACCATACAAACCCAGCAGAATGTCCAGAACTGGATTTCGATGAGCCGATCACAAAATCGCCCGTCAAGTGGAGCCATGGGGCCCACAATATAGGATTTTGTCAACGTTCTCAGAATCGAACCAAGTTTGGGTCACAGGACCAGCATATTGCTACGAGTCCGATGGCCAAGTTTTATTTCAATATGACGTGCGTACACGAAGTTACAACGAGTTCCAGAACAGGGCCGATACAGGGTGTTGTCGACAGATACACGTTGATTCCGGTGTGCACGCACATCCAAATCAACTTTCGCAAAATTCCACACGTCCGTATTAACGGCGCGCACCTTTCAGTGAAGTCCTCACACGACCAAGTCGTCCCGTTTAGCGGGGCGCACCTAGTTCCAAGAAAATTATGAATTTATTTTTCTGATTTTGCGTGGTAGTTTGCGACCGCCACAGGACACGATACCCCGAACGAGTTGTACGGGTATCGAGAGGGTCATGCAGTCTATGTGTCACAGCAGACAGTTCGGAAAACGAGATAGCGAGGAGAGAGAAATCCTCACCTGAACAGGGCGCCGAAGATGTCTGAATTTACGCGTTTCCGCGAGGTGGCGCGACGCTGCACGGCGGAGCTCAGTGGCCGACGGGGTGCTGCGACTGCTGGGGGTTGACGGCTGCTACGGGGAGGCATCGCCGGAGTGAAGCGGCGGAGCTGAAGGAGAGGTCGCCGGGGTTCGTCAGGGTCAGAGGCGGCCGGATCTGGCGGAGAGGGGCGGTGGAGGCGCTGGTGGTGATGGCAGTGTAGGGGTGGCCGTGGGGGTTTATATAGGAGGAGAGGGAGGATGAATGGCGGTCGTTGGGGAGGCGACGGGTCGACGGTTGAGCGGCAGCGAGGAGGCGAGCGGTCGGCGGAGGAAAAAATGGCCTGCGGACGTCGAGCGGGGCGGCGGTCGGGATTCGGGCAGTTTTAGGGATTTACTGTAGCAGGAAAAAGGGTCGGGTTAACGGGTTTTGGGTCGGGTTCAGACCCGACCCGACCGGACCCGACCCGACCCGCAGGGTTGGTTTAGGGGTTTGGGCCGGTTTGGGTTTATTTTGGTTCATTAAATCGGTTGGTTCAGGTTAGTTTATTTTGGTTTATTTTGGTTTAATTAAAATATTAATTTTTAGGTCTTTAAAAATAGTTTCGGGGTCCAATAAATTCCAGAAAAATTATCCTATGTCTAATATTTTATTTTACACCAAAAAATATTAATTTTATAATATTTTAATATATTTTTTAATACTTAAAAATATTTAATTCAGAAGAACATTTATTTTAATTTATGAAAATTTACAGAAAATTCCAGAAAATTCTGAAAATTCATTTTTAAAATTTCTGAAAATCTGGGGGTTTGCAATCTACCCCCTTAAGAGGATTGCATCCTCGCAATCAAAAAAATAACCGGTCAGAAGAGATAACACAGTTGCAAGCATTGTTCGAAGTATGACACAATCAAATAATCATGATCAAGGAGAATCAAAGGATGAGGGTTAAGCAAAATACCTAGGGAAGAATAAAAATATTTCCCTAGATGAGAGATATGTAATTCAAGAGTAAAAAAATCTGGTTAGAGCAAAGAAAACTACATTTTTTAGAAAAACTAGGTTTATCAATTATTAACAAGTTCAAAATACTAGGTTTATAGCTAAGGTCATGAACTAACAGCACGTGCTAAAGCAATGCTAGAAATAAATAGCTAGGAATAACTTACGTGCATTCGTTACTCTACGAGTCTGCGCATCTTCCAAGGTCATCACAAAAGCCTGTCCGCGTCCTTGTGGTGGATTCCTCTGATGCTGCTGGGCCTGCTGGAAGAGTACTGACTGGGGTGCCAAGGGTGGCCTCGGATGATATCCTCCTGGTGCTGGTAGAGCTTGTTGGTTTACTATTGGTGCTCCTTCTCGACGCTCAAGGCATTCTCTCACTAAATGCTGACTGGATTCGCAAGCTAAACATAATCCCATTTTACGTCTGCACTCGTTCTCAATATGGCCTCGCTTGCCACAATGTTGACAGATAGGCAGTGCCTGCGGAGATGCTCCAGGTGGCTGGTGCATGTGAGGTCTCTTTGCAGCTTCTTCCTGTGGTGCTCTGGCTGGTGCTGTGGAAGGCCGCTTCAGGCTGGTCTCTCTCCTGGTGACGCGCTCCATGTGTCGTGCTGCAGCAAGGATGTATGAGTAAGAAGTAGGTGCAACGGATCCGATCAGTCTCTGTAGCTCGAAGTTTAGTCTGTCGAAGAACTTCTCAGCCTTCTCTTCTTCTGTCGGGATCAGGGTTGGGGCAAAGCGACTCAGACGAATGAACTCCGCATTGTATTCTTCCACTGTCATACTGTTTTGAGTGAGGCGATTGAACTTGTCCCAAAGTTCTGACTGAGCAATAGCTGGAATGTATATCTCCTGAAAGAGTCTAGAGAACTCTTCCCAAGTGACTCGGTCCGGTCCGAGCCGTATTTCCTCAGATAGCCACCAGTGATGTGCATTATTCGTCAACTGCATCCGGACGACAGTCATCCAACGTTCCCTTGGAAGCTCAGCTGCTTCTAATTGATGTTGAGTGTTGGTGAGCCACTCATGAACTTCAGTGGGCTCCTTCTTGCCTGAAAAGGTGTGGGGCTTCAGCTGGCAGAAATCGGTGATAGAGCCCGTCGTTAGCCGTCGTGCTGGTAGATTCGCCTGCTCCAGTACGATTACTAGGCTGTTCCGCAGAACCTTGTGTTGAATTTGTTGTTGGGCTTGCATCATTGTATAGATCATTTGAAACATCTGTTGCCCATCTATAGCCTGCCCTTGTGGGAATACGGGCATTGGTAGAGTAAACTACGTTGGTGGTGGAATGTCATCTCGCCAAAATCTAGAAGCCTGATGATTTGCTTGATTGCTTCGGTGAGTGGAGTAATCTCCACTCAATGGCGTTACTTCATCTTCTCCGTAGGTGGCTACAGCACCTAGTGGTATTCTTGCAGGAGTTTTATCGTTTAATCATGGATCCATTACTCTGTATCCAAAATAAACTATAAGAGGCGCACAAGAGAATTAATACAGGATGCAAGTCAAGGAATTAATTCGAATCCGAGATTGAGAGCAAGAATGATTCAAGCAAGTAGATGCGATCCTATAACTTATCCTATCCTTATTGCAGGCTTGCTCAGTTCCTAAGTTAAAACCGAAGCAATTTAGTCGTTGACCTGCATGGGCCACCACAAAAACCATGTCACGCCCCAGTCCTAAAATATCGAGAGACTAGACACTTGGCAATGGCCAACAGCACACACCAATGAGCAACCCAATTTAATGGACCCATCAGGGTGCACTTAAGCTGTAAAACAACAATAAAGTCTAAATAACATGTCACAATCTAATCTCATCCATAGAAGATAAATATGATCAATAACCGCAAAATAAAAAATAACCAACATCAATGTCTCAATAAAATATATATCGGAGAACAACCCGATAATAAGTTTGATACAATGGTTTAATAGACAAGAATAAAGAGTATAACAATAGCAAATACTGAGTATGGATAAAGCATATACTCAGAAGAAATCCTCGGCGATCACCTCGTTTTCTGGTTCTGGTACTGCTCCAGTGTATGCTTCTGTTCCTGCTAATACTTCTACTAATTCTCCTGTCCCGTATACCTCGGGATAGATCTCCTCTCCTATTCCTGGAGATATAATCTGGATCCAGGTCCTCAGGGGACATAGCAATGTACAAGGATAACTCAAGCCATAATAAATGTAGTATAATAATAAATGAATCAATAGGGTAAACTATATAACCAACTAAGTGATATGGAAGATGAGAGCATCACTAAAACTCAGGCTGAGACCACTACAAGCTAAGTGTCAGAAAGCCGGTAGCAGTGATACCATGTCGGTGTCTAGCTCGGAGAGGCTATGACACCGTAATAATATAATAAACCTGTAGCATGTGTGTCTTTCCCCACCCAATGTAATCACACGTCTCATGTCCATGACACGCAAGATTATATCTAATGCAGCAAGTCATAATAAGATCTAAGCATGTATATAAAGTATATGTCATGAAACCTGTAACCTATACAGAATCACCATGAATATCTCAGGAAGATTATATCTCATGAATAGTGTCAGGTGTCCTGTGGTATGACGTACTTGATAATGCAAGCACGAGAATGTATAGGGTCTCGATATCCATCTCTATGTGACGTTACACAACTCCGTGTACGGCGTTGGCACCCGAATACTATTCGGACGCTAAGTAATGTCACACGGTCCTAGGTTGAACAGAGATTTTACAGTAATAAATTAAGAGAATAGTATAAACAAATGCTGCAAGTATGGCAAGGTACACTTGCCTGGGGTTCTGGCTCCAACTGCTGCTCTGGTATCAGCGAAATCTGCAGGTACTCCCTCGATTGCTGAAATAAACGTTACCATCAGGTTCAGAAGATATCAAATAGCTAGAATTTTCTGTCCATAAGTCCAATTTGGACACAGGAGCAAAAGTGACAGTTTCTGGTCAAAGCGGGGTCCACATATGGCCCGCTTGGCACCGAAAAATATACCAGAGACAATGTTCTCCAAATTCGTCAAACTTAGTGTCTACAAGTCCAGAACGATGATACAAACCCAAAGGAATGTCCAGAACTGGATTCCGATGAGCCGATCACAAAATCGCCCGTCAAGTGGAGCCGTGGGGCCCACGATACGGGATTTTGTCAACGTTCTCAGAATCGAACCAAACTTGGATCATAGGACCAGCGTATTGCTACGAGTCTGATGGCCCAAGTTTTGTTTCGATACGACGTGCGTATACGAAGTTACAATGAGTTCCAGAACAGGGCCGATACAGGATGTTGTCGATGGATACGCGTTGATTTCGGTGTGCACGCACATCCAAATTAACTTTTACAAAATCTCACACGTCCGTATTAATGGCGCTCACCTTTCAGTGAAGTCCGCACACGACCAAGTCATTCCGTTTAGTGGGGCACACCCAGTTCCGGGAAAATTAGGGATTTATTTTCCTGATTTTGCGTCGGAGTTTACGACCGCCACAGGACGCTATACCCCGAACGAGTTATACGGATATCGAGAGGGTCATGCAGTCTACGCGTCACAACAGACGGTTCAGAAAATGAGACAGCGAGGAGAGAGAAATTCTTACCTGAACAGGGCGCCGAAGATGACTGAATTTACGCGTTTTTGCGAGGTGGCGCGATGCGGCACGACGGAGCTCGGTGGCCGGCGGGGTGCTGTCACGCCCCAGTCCCAAAATACGTAGGACTAGGAATACGTAACACGCCAGCCGTAGGTATACGAACTCTAATATATGGAAACCATATACACACGTATGCTGTACATGAATATCCAATCCACAGTGGTAATATACTGTCACAACAAGTCACACGCAAATCTATATCTCATCCACAGCACAAATAATAGATAAATGGAAATCAATAACTGAATATCAAAGAAGCAGTCTCAAATAGAAATCTCAAGTGTGATAGTCGAATGGAAACAAATTCACTGCAAATCGACTATAACCAAAACTACTAAAGAAAGAAGAGAATAAACTCTAATATAAGAATAAATGTCTCGAAAAGAATAGCAACTAGAATCTCTAAACAGCTGCAATGAATCATATATAATCAGAAGGTAAGATCTCCTCAGACTGATAGGTAGCGTCAGGTCCAGGTCCATACTCCTGCGGGTACTCCTGCTCATCTATATCTGAAAAGGTACCAGGTCCTCAGAGGGACGTAACAAGATACATATAAATATGCCAATAAAGTACTGAAATGTAAACATCCATTGGGGTCGCCTAACCATCTATGTGAATGCAGTTTGAGAACAACTTTCCACCAAGTGGGCTATCTGGCTAAAATAGGATTGGCATGGTTCTCTTGGAGATCCAGGGGCCTACAAAGGCACGACGAATTTCGAACGCCGGAGGCCCGCCTGATAATACATAGTATATAGTGGTCATCATGACCGCGCATCTCCGGCGGAGCGTACGGGTTACACAAGGAAAGTGCAAAGGAGCCCAAATGCCTTACTTGTTGTTCTCTCCACCCAATGCTCTAAGCATGTCATGTCCATGACACGATAATACCTCTAATAACCGCCAGGTCTACTAGCATGCAAAGTTTCTATTGGCAGTTATCCCTATCCGTCGCACGACCTATACGTACCAGTGGCCAGCCGAGTACGCAAGTCCGTATCCTACATGTGACTCACACTCGTGTAAGAATAGTGTCATGGCCAATGAAACATAAATGCCTCATGAAGATGGGGTGGTCTCATAAAGTAGGTCCAATGCATATACATAAATAAAAATATAGTACGACGACACCGTCGTTGCACCCAAGTTTCTTTGGACGTGCAATTTATATAGCAGTTAAAATAAATGAACTAAAATAAGCAAAAATAAACATGCATGCATCATATAGAATATAAATACAATACAATGGCAAGGTATACTTGCCTGGCAAGGAATCTGTAAAGTGTACGCGCCCAAATATCGAGGACACGGAACCTGGAACTAAGGCCTCCGAACAAACAACTCCGGATGCTGAAATAAACATCACCAATATTTTCGTAATGAGCAAAATAGCTAAAAAGCACATCCCTTTCGTCCAATTTGGACACAGGGGAAAAATGGTAATTTCGAGTAAAAGTGGGGTCCACGTGTGGCCCACTTTGCACCGAAAAGCGTGCCGAAGGTAACAGTCTCTAAATGGGACAAACTATAGGTCAAACAACTCTAAATGTCAATACGAACCCAACGGTATGTCCAAATGTGGATTCCGATGGGCCGAATACAATTTTGTCCAAAAAGTCAACTATGGGGCCCGCCAATTGGTGATTTGGTCAACCATCTCAGAATTGCGTAAAAATTGGGTCATAGGACCAGCGTGTTACCATGAGTCCAGTGGCACAAGTTTCGTTGCAATCTGACTTACGTGCAGAAAATGCGCGCGACTTCCATAAAAGTTGCGACACGGGATGTGTCCGCGGATACGGGCTGATTTCGGTGGGCACGAGCGTCCGAATCAGTTTCCATAAATTTTTGCGTGTCTGGTTACGCTGCGTACACCATTTGGTACACTTGGTACACGATGGGGCGGTCCCGTTTGGCGGGGCGCGCTCCGTTTCACAACTTTTAGAAATAAAAATAAAATGGGTTCGTGGGATTTTGTGACGAATTTAATTCTGTCCACAACAGCTAATAATCTTGGGTTATTTAACAGAAAATAAACTAGGTCAAGTGGTCTACGCATATCAAAAAGAATCATCGAATTCGGATCTCTGTGGTAGGAGATACGAACTCGACAACATGGGTGGTCACCGCAGTTTTCTGCGATCCCAGAATTCGGTCTGCTTGCGCCAACTTTGGCGCTATTTTTGCCTAGGTTTTTGTGTTGTTCGTGGTCTGCTATCATACATATATGGAAGAGGATTAAGGGGTGAGCATACCGGTGAAGACGGAACGGCGTTTGGTTGAGCGAGTCGACGGGAAACAACTCCGGAACAAAGGTACCTCGTGTGGAAATCTGCAGTGCGCGGGGTCGAGTTCGTTGGGATGGGTTTGGACGGCCTGGCGGGGTTCTCTGGCTGCAGTGGCGGCTCTCTCTAGGTCTAGATGAGAAGAGGAGGGTCTGGAGATTTTAGGTTAGGGTTTTATGAAAGATAATATATATATATATATATATATATATATATATATATATATATATATATATATATATATATATATTCGAAAGGGAGAAAGAGAGAATGGTTCGGTCGGCGGGGTCTGGATGGTTGGAATAGGGGGGTCGCTGTAGCTTTGGAAAGGATTGGATTTGCTAACTTGCTAGCAAGTTGCTAGGAGTTGCTAACGTAAGGGGCATGTGGTCCACTTTTTGCTAAGGGCGGGTCTAAGGAAACTTGCTGGTATGTATGGTAATGGATTGGTTACAGTGGTTGGTTTATTAATAAGTTTATTAGTATTATTATTAATTTCTTTTCTTTTCTTTTCTCTTTTTAAATATATATATATATATATATATATATATATATATATATATATATATATATATATATATATATATATACTCATAAGAAATTTTATAGATTATAATAATGCACACCTTTAGGCTAGCAACTGCTCAAGGGGTCTTCTACATGAAATAAATTCCGAAAAATTCCTAATGGTCCCATAAATTCTCTAACTGCCCGAACACCTAAAATAAAAATGATTAAATATCTATTTCTTCTAATTAGCCACAAATTACTACATTTAAATTAATAATTAATAAATAAAAATGGTATATACTATTTTTAGGAAGGGGGTTTTACATTCTACCCAACTTATAAAAATTTCGTCCACGAAATTAAAATTAAGCCACGGTAGAAAGCAAGGATGGTATGAGATATAAATTAACAATGTAAATTCATACCCTGGTCTGCGAATAGGTTCGGAAAACGCTTGTGCATGTCATCCTCGCGCTCCAAAGTTGATTCTCCTGGCGCGCCATGCCTCCATGCTACGCGAACCAAGGGAATAGACTGGTTTCTCAACACTTTCTCTCGACGATCAAGGATTCCCACGGGTTGCTCTTGGTATGACAAGCTCGGCCCAATGGTGATCTCTAAATGGTCGAGAACATGATTGATGTCTGCCACATATCGCCTGAGCTGCAACATGTGTGTCACGCCCCAATCCCAAAATACCGAGGGACCGGACGCGTGATAATGGCCAGCAGCACACACCGATGGACAAACCCAATTTAATGGATCCATCGGGGCATACTTAAGCTGTAGTATAACAATAAATAGGTCCAATGATATATGTCACAATCTATACTAATCTCATCCACAACAGATAATCACAGATCAAATGCCAGAATAATGCAAATAACAATAAACTAGCATATCTCAATAAAAGTGTCTCGAAGAACAATCCGAGAATAAGTCTGATACATCAATGCTATAGACTGGAAATAAAATAACTAGAACAAAAATAAATGAGTATCTCACGACAATACTCCGGAGAAGTCCTCTGGTACGATCTCGTCCTCGGGTGTCGGTAAAGCTCCTGTATCAGCTCCTGCTAATGCTCCTGTACTGTGTAACTCTGGGTAGATCTCGTCTGCAAATCCTGGGAACATAATCCGGATCCAGGTCCTCAGGGGACATAGCAAGGTACAAGATAACTCAAGCCAAAATAAATGCAGTGCAATAGTGAATGGAATAAATAGGGTAAATGTGTAACCATATATGTGAAATGCCAGTGAGAACATCACCAGTACTCAGGCTGAAACAACTACAAGCTCTGTGTCGGGGAGCCGGTAGCAGTGATATCATGTGGTCGTCTAGCTCAGCGAGAGACTGAGACGCCGGTAGCTGTCTAGCTCAGCGAGAGACTGAGACGCTGTCATGATATATATAATCAACTTGTAGCCTGTGTGTCTCTCCCCACCCAATGTAATCATACATCCCATGTCCATGTGGCCCCATGTCCATGTTACGCAAGATCATAGCTAAATGCAACAAGTTATAAATATCTATGGATATGGTATCTCTGTCAAGTCCTGTATCCTATACAGAATCACCACGAATATCTCGGGAAGATCCTGTCTCATGAATGGTGTCAAGTGTCCTGGGTCATAGTGTACTTGGTAAGACAAGTACGAGAATATAAAGTGTCACGAATATCCATCTCTAGATGACAATACACAACACCGCGTACGGTGTTGGCACCCGACTGATAATCAGACGCTAAGTACGTCACACGGTCCTAGGTTAAGCATGCACAGCAATATAATGAAGTAAAGGAAAATATGTAACAATACTGCAGAGTTTGGCAAGGTACACTTGCCTGGGATCCTGGCTCCAACTGTAGCTCTGGTCTCAGTGTGATCTGCAGGTACTACTCCGATTGCTGAAATAAACATCACCATTATATTCAGAAAATATCAAATAGCTAA